>JABFPJ010006601.1:0-10738 GCA_022817425.1 Gryon sp. ZL-2020
ATTTTATATTATATATTATATATATTTTAAATATATTTTCGCTAATATTTCTAAAAATATTTTTTATCATGAAGGATTACAACCCCTGAAGGATATAATAAAAAAATACAAAAAATACTTTTATGAAAAATTGCGAAAAAAATTTTTCTCATTTCAATTTGTGTATTTGCATCTCTCTGGTGTTGTATTAACTAGAAAAAAAGGTAAAAATTGATATTTTTCCGTATAAATAAGCACCAAAAATAAATATAAATTTTGTTCGGAAATTATAGTAAGTACGCAGAAGAGATAAAAATGAAATCACAATTACATTGAAGAAGAAGAAGAAGAAGGAGAAAGAAATCTCTCAGGCATTGAATGAGCGATTTTTAAATCGAAAAATTTGCATATCCATTTCATTTAATAGTGTATTAATATTCTACATGATCCGATGTTCATATTCAATTCTTGCAAAATCTCAAGTATTACATTGCACAAGCGTTTTCATACATGCTGTCATTTCTGATTTCAAATTGTCTTCTTTGTTTAAATAGTTGTAAAAGATACAGAATAACGGGACGCGGATTATAAAGCACAAGCAAGTATAATAACGTAATGTTGAGATTAATAAATTACTCCAGTGTATGGAAACACCATTAATTATGTTAACTTCAGTTACGTACAAATCGCGAATAATTTCATCTTCGTGTTTCTGTATAATCAAAGTTTACTTTTCTCTAAAATCATACAGCAGAATGATTCCACAAAATGATATAATGTAATTAATGCAAAATCAAATAACGATAATCAAAATCAAAATTTTTAAGAACTTGTGACATACATATGATTTTGTATGTTTTTGAGAAATAATATATAAAAAATAAAAATATTATCATTTCATATATTTACAAAATATAAAAATATATCATGAATATATTAAGAATATATTTTTATGGAAAATATATATATTCAGAATATATTAATATATTCGCGAATTAATATATTAGGATACATTAATATATATATAACATTAGGGTGGGTCGAAAATTTGGAAAATGTTTGGTTATGGGAAATTTTTATAGATTTTTAGAAAAAAAAAAAAAAGATTACCAGGAAAAATATTTTTTGAATGAATAAAATTCTAAAAGCTTGATTTCTAACCTTTAAAACTGTTATACAAAGAAATCAAGCTTTTAGAATTTTTTCTGATAATCTTTTTTTCTTAATCCAAAAATCTATAAAAATGTCCCGTAGCCAAACATTTTTCAAATTTTCGACCCACCCTAATATATATAAATTTACTAATATATTATTCCGAATAAATCAATATATTAATATATTCTTCGTTTTACTACGGAAATGTTTCAATAAGAATTTGTTTATAATTTTTCTTTATCATCGTTATTGATTTCAGTTTATTTCTGTACAGTTTTTCATAAGAATAGCTTTGAAAATACATTACACTTGGTTGTAAAGTTGGATATAGCGACTCATCATAATCACACCCCCAATAAAGCAAGGCAAGAAAGCCAACAAAGTAAAATAATTCACCGATAATATATTACATTCTGTTCAAACTTTATATAACTGCTAAAGAAAGCTTGGAATTTTGCGAGCCAGTTTTATTTTGATATCCGGAAAAAGTGCTCGTTTTTCGGTGCTTACGAATGGGTTGATATTTCGGATTTAATAAAATTACATAAGGCGCGATATCTATTTTTAAACTGCAACTGAATCGTTGCAAAAAACTTTTCACTGGCCATTGTTAGTTGGAGAATATCGACAACATCGCCGTTAATTTCAATATCTGTTACGATCTGGCGAGCTCTACGCGAGAGCTTGCAACAATTGGTATTAATTCACTGCAACAATATCTCATAAACACAGATATCTGTTTAATGTTAATTAATAACTTGCAGTTGAAGTAATTATCTTTGCGCTCGAGATAAATATTTGCGAGATTTCGACGGCAACAAGCCAATAAAATACAGAGCGCTAGAGCAAGACAGAGGTAAAAAAACCCTAACACCCTCAGTAATTGTAATTGGAGTCATAAATAGCCCGCGATTCAATAGCCGGCTACTTCGTATAATGAATTAATTCGCGAGTCGAAAATATAATTCTCGAACGAAGATTTGGAATCGCGCCAAATAATCGATCGGGGCGTTCGATGTTTTTGAAAAAAAGGGAAATACACAAAAAGAATGGGGGAAAAATGAATGTAAAAAAAAGGAACACGGGAAAAAATAAAGGTAAAAAGTCCGGCTAAAACAATGTTGCTTCTCTATTTGTCGGCGTTTTTTGCGAAAATTTATCTGCGCGTTCGTTTGTTTCGTAAAAACACTCTCATTGATCGGCACTACTTTGGTAACAGATTTTGTGGAATAAAGAAAGAGTAAAAAGATGCGAAAAAATAAATAATTATCTCCCCGAGTAAATTTAAAATTGGGCTTGCTATATTTGAAGTCTGTCTCCGATTTGCAGAAAGATTGGGTCTCGACTTGGATTCTTTAAATAAGTATATGGTCCCAAAATGACTTTTATTTTAAATGGCTGGTTAGTGTGGTGGTCAAATCACCGGACTAATACCTTGTGTATACCTTGGAAATACCTTACTAGTACCCGGTTATTTTTAATTCGTAAAAATAACCGGGAAATATGACATGGTCCCGGTCAGACCCCATCGTAGATTTCATCCGAGATGGGGTCGAAACAGACCCAATTTATATGCGTGGCTGCCTAATTTGGTCTCTACTTCAGCCCAGTTTTAAAATTTACTAGGGCTCTTCCAAGACTTAATGTACTTCTTATTTCGATTCCTTATTCCATTATATATATTTGTATTATCGATTAAATATATATAATTACACCATATGATGCCGAGTATATGAGAAATTTTAGTACCGTATTGAAATAATTTGCAAAACTGAATAGAAGCACAAGATCGTAATAAAAAATTTTGGTTAAATTCTTATTTCTATAAGTTTCTAAGCGAAACTTGTTAAAACTTTTTCAAATTTCTAATGAAGGAATATATTCTAATTCGATTTTGCATTTCTATACGTTTTATGACTTTTCTCAATACGGTTCAAGAACATCTCATTTACTGGGTACTACTCTCATAATTAATTAAAAAAATCTTGCATTATTACAACAAAAATCGACGTACCATATTAAAGTGTAAAATAACAAATAATGTATCCTCAAGAGACGAACGACTCTGTTCAATCCGACATAAAGTAGCCAGACATAAAAAAGGTATCAAAAGCAAATAATGTCTACAGTGTTTTGCACAAGAAACAAAGTCAGCTTTCTTCCTTAACATTAAAATCAACGGAAAGTATCTTATTTCCTCCCTAGGGCCAAAAGCAATTACTTTTCATGTTAAGAAAGTAATTGCTAAAAACGTGATTTTGAAATGGCCCGATGTGCTTTCGAAGAGTTAATAACAAAAACGAGACAAAAGCAGCGCGAGTGAATTTGCGCGCTCGTACGCAAATTTGCGGCCGAATTATGATAATTACAACCGCAGCCGTGTAATTCGGTAGCACCTTGAACGCACTTGAAAGTGGCATGTAATTGCGGTCCAAAAACCCCGCCAACAATAGCGCCAACTCGCAAACTATTTTTACATGGGAACGGACCTTTTTGCCACACCGCGGCCTTAGGTAAAATTTTCGTGTATATAAATGCGGGGCGCATCCTCCGCGTGCGTCCTACTAATATGCACACTCCAAGTGCTGATTCCTATCTCGGTAATGACCATAATATCGATCCACGCTGTCTAGTAATGCGCGCTGAATTGTGTACACATGAAAAGTCCTCGAGAGTGTACAAGTGTTTAAAACGGAACGCAATTAGCCGCTCAGCGAGATTAATTTTACATATGCCGGGCGTTTCGAGGAGAAAATTATGTGAATCAAACGTGGAACCTGTATTCTGACCGTTTCTGAACAACAACTGTAATTATACCAACAGCAAAGAAGAAAAAAGAGAACCAAAAGGCCCGAGAGAGATTGCGCTTTAAAAAGTCCGTGATTTATTAAATTTTGTTCGTTATTAGCCATACAAAATTCTATCGTAAGATGAAAAAACCCTCAAAAGCTAGTAACTTTTTCTTGACTTTTTAACGCGGCATTCGTCCTTTGCTTTTACGTAATATGCAGAATTGTTATAAAGTGTTTAGTGCAATGGGCTAGAGTATCTTCATAAAAAGTTATGAAGTGCTAAATAGTTATGAAATACTTCATTATCCGGATAATGCACTTCGTTTGCTTTCTTTTTGAAATTAGAATGTATTAAACAGTAATTGAAAATATGTTGTTGATATTTCAAAATGTATTACACTTAATATGATAGTCAAATGTAATTTTGTTTATAATACTTAAAATTAAAAAAACTGCTTTATTTCTGCGTTTCTTTTTTATTTTCTTTTAACTGTACTTTTTCGTTATAAAAGAAAATAAAATATTGCATTCATAATAGACCTGTTACAATCGCCATAACTTTTCAACAGAAAAATGCATACCATTTTTCTTTTCAAAAAGTTCAAGAATTTTTATAACACTATAAGTCAGTCAAAAACGGTATAAAATATATCAAATATAATTATATATTGTCAAATGTTAGAAAAGCTGCTAAGTTTAACTAGAAAAAATACTGATATGTTCCAAAATTGGCAGAAATATAGTAACCTCGATAAAGTTGAATCTTAATTTGAAACACGATAATTTTTGGGGATCACGACGCGGCAAAGGTGGTGCAAAAAATGGCACCAATCGGGTTTACATGATAAGAATATCTCAAGCTGGATTCTTGTTGACTTAGATATTTTGAATAAGTATATGGTCCCAAAATTAATTTTATTTTAATTGACAGCTGGGTGTAGTGCTCCAGACTATCACCTTGGGGTCTAATGTTCGATTCTTGAGGGTTTCAATTGGTTACCTTATTAGGCCCCGACTGAATTAGTTGACCAAAATTGTTAAATTCAACATTTATAGAAGATTGAATTTAACAATTTTTAACTTTCAATCAACCATGTATTATTGGGGCGTTTACTTTAATAAAATAACCGAGAAATATGGTATTGCCCTGGTCGGGCTTACTCGTATATTTCATTTTCATATTAAAAAACCGAGGTATCTATTAGGTTTTGAGGGTTAGAGTTGTAAAACAATTTTGTTGTGTATACAAGTAAAGCTTTCTTTATTTGTATGTGGCAGTTCATAACAACGGGTTCATATTATAACGGGTAGGTATGAACTGCCATTTAAAATATAGAATATGAGTGGGGAGGGCAGAGAGAGCGTGGCGCGGAGTTGTAGGGTTTGTCGCTTGTTGCAGAAAAAGAGGAAAAATTATGAAAAGTTACAAATTTGTAGAAATCCCGATCGCTCAAATTTATCAAAAAATTAAAACCGTATGAACTAAGTGAAATTTTATATAAAATGAAAAACACTGGAAAATGCTTAAAAATTATAATAACATAATTGTAAGGTTATGCATGACGCGAAACCGAGTGCTATAACCTTTTACGAGTGATAATCGCTAACTTATGCACAAGTTGCGTATTAATTTTTTTTAAACTATTAAAAGCGGTGTATTTCTTACCTGTTTTGTATGTTGAACAGAATCTATTGCACACAAGAGACACTCGCGCATGTACACTTTCTAACACATTTTGTGGATTAGTAAAACAGACAATTTTGTGGACAAGCGCACAAAATACGACAAATGTAAAGTGCGCATGCGCGATTGTCTTTTGTTTCCAACAGATTATTTTGAATAAATCAAAAAGATAAAAAAATACGCCGTTTTTATGCAGATGTTTGTTTTAAGTTCCCTACATTCAAAACTTCATATTTTGAAATTACAATTCGAGCAAAAACAATGGGCGTATACAAGCAGCGTTATTAACCTAAAATAATAATGTTTTGTTGGTAGTGCGCCTTCGAGCAGTGGCGACATTAATCAAGAAAAAATATGTTTGCTAATACATGTGATCGGGCAAACATTATTAATTTTAAAAAATAATGTTTCTTCCTAAAATTTTTAGAAATTAAATAATAATTTCTAAATAATTTAGAAACTAAAGAATAAATTATAGAATGTTATTTTCTATTATTACATATATTCTTATAAATGAAATATTGACACAAATATTGTTTAAAGTTACTAATATTTTATAGGAGGCGCCTTTTTACACGCAATGTTAAAAAAACATTTTTGAAATTATAATAATATAATTAAAAAAATAATAATAATGTAAAATTTATTCAGTTTAAATATCAATAAATTTCAAAAATGTTTATTCGAGTATGGATTCCACGAAATATGTTATTAAAAATAAAATGTAAAAAGGTGCCTCCGATAAAATATTAGTAACATTTAATAATATTTGTGTAAATATATGATTCGGGAATACATTTGATAATAAAAAATAAAAATCTACAATGATCGACAATGATTTTTTCAGCAAACATTATAAATTGTTAATAATATTCGTCGAATCACACGTATTAGCAGACATCTTTTTTCTCTAATATTGTTGCTCCTACTTATTAACACGCGCTACAAACAAAATATTATTCTTTTAAATTAAGAACGCTGTTTGAATATGCCAATTATTTAATTTTAATAAAAGACAGACATATGTAGTATAAACTGTCTGTCCTTTATTAATATAAAATATTTTTTTACTCAAAACACTTTATTAATTAAAATTTAGTATCAAATTTATTAATTTATTTATTATTTGTTTAACTATATATCGTATTATATTAAATTTTTTATTTTTAATATAATTCTTATACATTTAATTATGATAAATATGCATTTCACATTTAATTAAATTTATCCAGATGTAATATAATTGAAATTAGCTTACCTTCTTTCCATTGTAACCTGAGAAGTACTTTTAACACGAGTCAATTACAAATGAGCAATCACAGTCAAATGCAAATTTTAATTGAATATGAATGCTGACGTCTGCATGTCTTCACTGACTTCAGTGGCGCTGTTTTTGAGGCCTTTCACAAAAATGAAACGCATTCCGGTGGAGGGGGTAATTTAGAAAAGTTTTATTTGCTGTGAGGTAGAAGGGGAAAGAGGGTTTTTAAAATTATTGCGTCACAACTAATTGTTCAAATGTTTTCAAAATACATGAATATTCTTAATTTTTGAAATAAACATAGATGGCGCGGGCATTTTAAAGCAACCGTGTGCAAAATGATGCGATAATTCTAAAATAAACTAGTTCAAATGTTTAATATTTTTTGTCATAAAGCAAAGTTTTTGTCCTTTAAGTTTTGAGTCGTAGTACTTAAAGTAAATAATCTAGTGAATTTAACCAATGCAAAACTAATAAGATTTGGCATATATTTAATTCATTCATTCATTTAAATAATTAATTTATTTTTGAAATTGGAGGAAGGAGGGCGTTGGTGGAAAATGTAATTACCATAAGAGCGTTTAATATTTTTTAATAAGGTCTTAAACTGGGATGGAGAGGGGTAAGATAAACAAATTTTGCATGACTTAATTCTTATAAAAGACATCCAAATGTCTAAAAATTGATGAATATTTATATTCAAATAAATTTAGTGTCATCTTGGTTTTCATTATTTCTACCACTATGTGGCGCTTCGTACGTTTATCTCCAAAGCAAGTCATAATGACCTTTTTAGCCAGATAAGAGCAACAAAAATTTTTTTTGAAGCCATTATTGGAAGAGAAAAGAATGATATGTTGGCTAAAAATATTTATTAATATGAATAATTAATAAAATTAATAAATAATTCGCTAATTTTTTATGATTGCCATAGAACATATTATTTTCAATTACTTTTTATAGTTGGATTTTTATAGTCTTTGTATCTTCTATTTTATTAGAACTATATTTCACTGCTTGAAATATTAAAAAAAATTTAAACATACATATTACTGCAAACCACATGTACATATATAGTTCTAGATTATAAACAAAGTATATTATCAATAATGAAATCATTTAATTTAATCATGAAAATTGGATCGGATAACACATTCCAATTTTTTTATCTAGAATTCTGTATGAAATCTATTTATCATAAGTACATCTCTTCATATTTGGAATTCATTCAATTCGGCCAACTGTTTATTCGGAACGTGCCAGATAAAATTGGTTCGAGTAGTAAAAGCGCAAAAAAGTTGTGATACAAGTAAAAAGTACAAATCAAACATCGATATCAACGTTTTTCTCGGCACCGGACATGGCATAACTTTTGGACCGCTAGAAAGATGCATCTTCATCATCTCTTATCAGTGCCAGTGCAAACCATCGGTTGACATCATACTATGAAATATACGAATTTATGGGTTAAATGCTCTCACAGTTGAAGTTCGTCAAAATCTGTCGAAAATATAGGTCACATGATATCAGATTATTCTTAGGCAGACCTTAAATGAATGTTTTCGTCCAAAATTTGTTTCATACAAAATTCGCATTAGTTTCGTTCAATTTTCCTTTTTTATTGTATTTTACATATTTTGATGCTTACATATTTTGATATTTTGATTATTTTAAAGCATACAAATTTTATAAAACCCTTTTTAAGATTATTTCAATAATAGTCAAGTTAGAGACTAAATATAAAAATAATTCAAAATCACTTTAGATTAACTTCAATTTGAAAGTAAGGCATTGTTTTCGTATTTAGGGTCAGATTGGAGTTTCTTAATTATTGTTAGCATAAAATATTGGCATTTTTTCTTAAAAATGGTAATTTCTTGAACCACGTAGTACTCATGCCATCTTATACCTACATATGGCGTTTTCGTTCTAGTGTTAAATTAAAAGTAAAATATCTTTTTTATTTGTTTAAGTTAAACATTTTATGAAATAAGCGTTAAATTCCTCAAAATAAAAAGCTTTTTTATGTCATTTTGCAACAGTATCTATATTTTCCTCCATACAAAATTTTCAATGCAAAGTACCTAACCTCTCCATAAGCGCCGACATAAGAAAGTCAATTTTAATCAAATTTAAAAAACAATTTTACAAAATTCAGGTTGCATAGCTAATTGTATCTTTGCAAAAATTAATAACTTGCGATTAAAATATTATTAAAAATAACAAATTGTTAATTTCTATAAAAATCATAATTCAACAAAACATCCTCTAAAGTAAAAATAATAAATAATAAAAAAAATAAATAAAATAAAAATAAACTGTAAGAGTAAGCAAAACATCTACAATATATATTTTTAATAATTATTTAATTAAAAGAAAGTTAATATTAAATAATAACAAGACAAAAATAAATAAAAATAAAAAATAAAGAAACATTAATAATAAAAATAATCCTTAAAAGTAAAAAAAAAACATCTACAACATATATTTTTGATAACCATTTAATTAAAAAAAATATTTTCCTTCTTCAAAAAAATTATTCGCAAAAAGATTACGATTGTGTGCCGATTAGACAACATTAAAAATAGTCTCAAATTTGATCAGTGAAATATTTGATGTAAAATGCCTTTAATCGAAGAACCAAAAATAATCGGTGATAGGATTTGCGTAAAGCAGAATTCAATTATTCTGCGAACACGTGCTGCACAGGAGCATAAAGTATGTGAGTTTATGTGACACCGAAGTTGATGGCGCATAGCCTTGCAGACAAAAGCTCCGACATCTGAAGTGACATGCAATCAGTCGAACGAGAGTCAGTGTACGGCAAACATGTAGACGTCCCGCGTCAGAAGGTGCAATGTGCATATACGTTGTACTTTCGTGAAACAAGACATTATACGCAAATAACCGATTCAACTTCTGCTAACTGGAGCACACATTGCACCTTGACTGCAACGTCCACATATTCCCTCTCTGAACACCGACTTACATTCGACTGATTGCCGGTCGCTTGACTAACTCAAACTTTGACGCGCATGCGTGCAGAATATATTAGCTTTAGCGCTACATTTTCGCTGTTAATGAAAAGGTGGGGGGGGGGGGCACACGATAACCGATTCGATCCCATTCAGTTTCTTTACATCTTCTTTCAGACGAATTTTCCAATTGATTAGTCTCGAAAGCGGATTTGCGTTTTTGTTGTGCATTGAATAAAATTCCAAGGGAAATATTCAATTTAATGAATAGCTTCGCTTGTCCGTGGGTATAGGAATCATTCATCTGAAAGACAATCAAGTTAACAACCATTTCACTAGATTAATTGTCTTTCTCTATCGTAGAAATACTTTGCAAACATCTTATGAATGCCAAACAAACATAACTTTTGTTCATAATTATTCTGTCTAAGTATGTTTCGAAACTGTCGTACAATTAATTCTTACAAATGAACTTATGTATGATTACACCGTCAAGTTATTCAAACTTTTGAGATTTCATCGCTTTTAATAATATTAATAATATATAGTCGAGGGTATATTCTTACAATGATTTAAGAAAATATATTCTAATTTTGTTTTGAATAAATTAAACAATTGTTAAATTATAAAATAATAATAATTGAGTAATAAAAATATTACTCAACTTGTTTTAATGATATGTTTACGTATTTGTGCCACATTTTACTTAATAAATACTTGAATAAATTATCGAAATTTGACTATGCAAAAACTAATGATAAAAGCAAAAAGAACTTTTTATTGTTTATTCATCAATCAAAAACCATCCAAAATTTAATTCCCACATGGACGAAATTATATTTAAAAAATATATGTGCAAATAATATATATTTGACACGAAAAATATATTTCC
>JABFPJ010006602.1:0-10738 GCA_022817425.1 Gryon sp. ZL-2020
GGGATATCCAATGATACCAAACTCGACCTTTAACCCTCCACCCCTTAGGCGGTGGGAGGTGAGGCATATAAAACAAAATTAGGGATCTCTCTTAAGAAGTTGCCTCCTTCCATCAAAATGAAAAGAAGATCGTTCGACGCAACACTGTGGGTGTTTGACGAATTACGGTTGACTATAAAAGGACGTGCAAAGTGGTCAGAGCTCACTTTTCTTTCAGAATCAGAACTGAAAACATCTTGAGAGTATTCTGAAAATTGGTAATATTTTGTTTCAAAACATGGCTTATTATACTCCTACGGACATTATTGATACGATTTTGGTTTTAGGTGAATGTTATAATAATTATGCTGCTGCTGCCCGACTCTATGCTCAACGTTTTGAAAACAGGTGACATCCAACTAACGTGACTATTCGTGATCTTACATTAAGAGCACGAAATGGACGCCTAACTCGTCAACTCATTAACAGCAGAACGATGAAAATGATGTACGGATTCTTACTGTACTTGCGTGCGTTCATTTGCAACCGATTTGGTCCAAATTTTGAGGAAATATAGCCCAAGGCCCCAAAAGTGTCGTAGGTTCTATTTCTGCGATATATACATTTGATGTTTAGAAAACAAAAATGTTTGTCAAAGCTTCATCACTTTGGGGAGAAGGGTGTTATAGGGACGCCACCAAGAAGTCATAGACAGATGGGGGTTAACGCAGGGGTTCATAGGGCGTCTATACGGAACCCATGAAAGGTTTATAGGGCGTCCACAGGGAATTCATAGAGGGTCCATAGAAGTATCTCGGGTGGAACTAAGGATTTAGTCAGGACTAATATACGGTCATAGGAACGGGATCATAGGGTTTCGCCAGGGCGAAGCCGGCGCTTCAGCTAGTGTCGAATGAAGATTATTTAAATTGCCAGTTGAATAAGGAGTTTTTAAACTGAAATTGTAAATAAAGACTTTCTTGCTTGGAACGATCGATATAGTTTTGTTAGTTTTTTTATATTTCGTAGTTCTTTTTAGTTTAACAACTTATCGGCTTATTCAATATTAATCGATTTTTTTTAATAAATTTTGCTTACGTTTTAAAAATTTATTAAGTTATGGAACTAAGAAGACTGAAAAAATTACATAAAACAGAGAAACTAACAAAACTAATTATATTTTTTAGGTTTGTTCTTACTTGGTTTTTGCTTTGGTTTTTTTTATTTATTCTTGTTTCGTTTTGTTTTCCTTTGGATTTGGTTTAGATTTATTTAGATTTACAGTTTCTTTTTGTTTAGATATTGGTTTATTTTTTCATACTTTTTATACAGATTTTTAATATTAATTTATTAAAAGAACCATTTCAATACCGTATTTGGCGCATTTTGAATGAGTTTACATCTTTCTAGTTCCTAATTTGAAATATCTAGTTTTGGCAATCTTAGAGTTTTTAATTTTATGTTATATTAACAATTTAAAATAATTTTTTTGTTATTTTTCAGATAATAAAAAGAGGCTTAAAAGGCTTAAACGATAGAAAGAAAAAAAAATGTGATGTAAGTAATACCTTAAATTATATTAGTTGATAATTAATAAAAATCTGTGATGTAATTAATTATATAATTTGTCAAATGTAAAAGTATCAATGCAAATTTTTTTTCAAATACAAACTAATAAATATTTTAACGCTTATTTTAATTCCTCTAGGGGTACCAGACGACGCAGTTTGCTCCTAAATTCACAATATCCGATCTCTGGATCGAGACAAAATGATCGTTTTAACTGAATTGGCGGCCGAGCCTAGCCGAAAAGTCGTGTTTCGGGGAATGAGGCGTGTACGGAAAAAATTAATTGACTTAAAAATACTATGTATTAATAATTTATAGATTTTGGCTAAAATTTGCAATTTGACAAATTTTGACCAAATTTATAGTAATTTATACAAATATTTGATAAATTTGTACTAAGTCTCATTTCAAATATTATGTGAAAGCGGGAAAACTAGGCATGTGCGGGCCCAAAGTCGGGCTTTTTTCGGGCTTTTGTCTCGTATTACTTTAAATTGTTATATTTTGAAAAAATATTTTCTCACTTGAATCGTGCGGAATATTTGGAAGTATTGATACCAACTTTTGATGAAATTTATGAGATTTTGGTCTGTGATTTCGGTCGGTGTGAGATTTCTCGGTCCGTGTAGTTATTATGTATGAAACGTTCCAAAAGTCACATATTATGACAATTTTCATATGAATCTCAAGATTTTCAAAACAAATTAATTCATTCAACTCCTACGAATGCATTTTTTAAAATGTCGGGCCTAAGTCCGCACATGCCTAGGGAAAACTCATTAGTTTTCCCGCTCTCGTAAAGAAAAGTATCGCACTCAACTCGTGAGCTCAGAAGATACTTCTCTCACTCGTGAGCATGGCAACACTCACTTCGCACATGTTGCCATCTCCTGAGCTCACTAGTTAAGTAATATACTATTTATTAAGTTAAATAGTAAGATTTGTTAAATGCATTTACTATTACAAGCTTACTTCGATACATATTGATTTTTAATCACTTATTTTCTTACATATAGCTATGGCGCCGCGGTGCTTCTCTCGGGCCTTGCACAGTTAAGTTCCATTTGGCCGCCGGTAAGGGCGGAAGTCAATATTAATTCAAATGTTGGTGTGTTAATTCAAATATTAAATTTATTATATGTAAAAATTAGCAATATCGAATTACTAATAACTTGAACTTTTTTTCAATAGTTATAGCTTGCTTTTTCATTTTTTATAATATGTCTAACTATTAATGTCATTTTTTTATCAAACACTACTTTTTCACTGTAGAAGCGAATGGTGTAACAATTTCACGTTTTTATTCCACAGATTTGTGGAATAAAAACACTAACAAACAATAAAATAATGTTATATTATTTATTTTATTCATTCATTATTAACAAAATTATTAAAATTTAATGCATTATTGTCTAATTATTGACATGTGCAATGTTTGTACAATTTTAACAATTTCTACAGCATAGTCCGATTATTAGCAAGTTCACGAAACGTTGCATAATTTTACTAGGTGTCTCTATGGAAACGTATGACACCTGGCAAAAATTGTCAAATCGTGTATCACTTTTTCTTCTCTTGTAGACATTATTTTTTTATTTAACTCATTAGGGCTTCTTGCTCGCACAATGATGTTAGACCAATAAATAATAAATTATATTTTGCAATAAAAGTCTCTTTGTTAAGACTTACTTTTTTAACGAAATGCTTAAAGGTAATGAAAAATTTAAAGAATTAATTATTTCCTTATATTTTCTATTACAGAACTTATATTACAGAAATGTTTCTGCTATAACAAAATACCTGAGATAAAAAAGTACTTATATTTTTATGAATATACATACCCATTATACAAAGGATGAATGAATTTTTCATGAACGTATCTCATTTGTTCAGTATTTTCGTGAACTTCAAGGTTATGTTTACCAGCAAAAACCTTATATTCTCCTAATACCAGTTGTTTAGTCCTTAAAGTTACACAGTGTCCAGCAGTTAAGATCCAACCGGCAGTTATCAAACTGCCTCCACACACGTGTCTAAACGAAATATTACGTAGTGAACTTCCCCAATGTATCGAAACTTGCCATGGATATCTTCCTTTCTCAGCATTTTTCCCGCCAACAATACGGGTTGGTCTCGTAAATAACATTGCTGAAATCAACATTTTCAAATTTTTGCAATAATAACAATAATATTAACGTAATAAATAATTGTCCTTACATGATATTGAAAACATGTCAGTCAAATATTGATTGCAATCTGTAAAAGGGGAATGCCGTTACAATCTAAAGCGAAAATTTATGTGAGTTCTCGTCATATTTATCATCTATATTCAATGCACATTTATGAAAAAGGTGCTTATTATTATTATGTTCTTATTTAGTGATAATAAAACTTGAAATCCCTTAAGAAGACCTGAGAAATGTAGACTAAGGGAATGTTCCAATGCAAGTGAAGTACTACAAAAATACAAAAAGATTTTTTTCAATAGCCAAATTTAATTTGTTATGCTATCATATTAGTTGTAACAAAAAAAGGCGGAAACTTATCTTAATTTTCAAGTTGCCAAAAACCAAACCTCAAACAGAATAGATTTCCAGAATAGATTTTCATATTTGAAAGTAAATAATTGATTTTCAAATATGATTACAATTTTGAAATGGAAGCTATTTTCTTGTGATCACGTTAGACTGAAGATACAGGATATGTTTTCTTTTTCCGTTTTAAATTCCGTACAAAGTCATATCATTTCTTATATGAAAAACATAAAAAGGGAAAGAACAAAAAAGTCTAAGCATTAGCAACGTTTAAAAAATAATACACTTTTAGTTCAAAAAGTCGAACAAAAATAATGTATAAACGCAATTCATTTTAGTGACATAGAAAAACGAATATTACAACTTTAATAAATTGAAAACAAAAATATTGCTAAAAGTATTCTTAGTATGAGGATGTATTAATAAGTATGGTCAAGTACTTTAGTGACATTTACTTACAAATCTTCCATCAGAGAAATTAATCTAGAGAAGTAAACTTCATTCAGTGAAATGAAAAAAAGAGTCAAAACAAAAACTCATAAATTATATTTACACCAACAAGATCTGGCCAATTACAAAAAAAAAACGATCGCTTTTTGTGCGGCTAGCATGACCGTGTCTCTTTTTGGATATGAACAAATGACGATTTTTAATATACAAAAATTAGTAATAACAATAAAATTGGGAATTTTCGTCATAATATTGCTGCCATCATCGCCTTAAAGAAAAAAAATTTCACGGATCATCCAAAAAATTGGATGATTCATTCGCGAGATATCAACATGGCTGCTTTTTTTCTTCTCCTTTACGTTCAGCATCCGGACGAGTAATTTAGATTGAAACGTTAATGTTACATGAATATATATAACATTATTATAGTTCTAATACAAATATAATACATTTATGAACCACTGCAGGCCCAACTAAGACCATCTTCTCCAACATCGTAGATAATAAGGCCAAAAAAAAACCCAATCATGACTATTCAAAATGATCAGTATTTTATGTCTCGTAGATAGTTATATATAAATGATAGAATGAGCCTGTTACGGCATAAGTATGGTCAATTCTTTACAACTATCACGCAGTTATAAGGGAAAAACAAGACCAACAAATTACTAAAATAAATTAAGGGAAGCTTATGTGAGCTGTATGAAAAGTTTATGGGAAGTTATGGGAAGCTTATGAGATGCTGATGAGAACACAGTGTATGTGTGAACCTGTAACGGAGTAAAATTATGCCTAAGTCTCTACAACTAACACCTAGTAAGGCCAAAATAACATCAAAATATTATTAAAGTAGATTATAAAAAGCTTATGAGAAGCATATTAGAAGCTTATAGGCTTAGAAATAATTATGGAAAGCTCATGGGGGACTTAAGCGATGCTTAAAGGAACCTTATGTGTTGGGGGATCTTATGTGAGACATAGGGGACGTTAATATAAATAAATAATAAATACATCATTCATTTGTAAGTTGAGGAAAATATAAGCTGATATAAGACCGGAAATTCAGATAAACTAAGAAGTATAGCAATGACGCTTAGAACATACTAAAACTTCAATTCAAAGAATCGAAGAATCTAGAAAAACGGTTTAATTTAATTCCAACTTTAAAATCGGAAAATAAACATTAAAAATTTAATTCATGAAAAACATAAAAATATCGTTAAAAGCATTGTTGATATATGATAGTGATTACTTTATATTAAGAATGCTTTTAGTGATATTTTTGACAGTGATAAGAATGCGGAGATCTAAAAAATAGAAAAAAGATCTACGAAACCTAAATATAATTAAAAAAAAACAATCATTATACTAAAATAAACTGAAAATACTATTAATGCAATGATGTTAATTTTGTTAATGCAAATATAATAAACTGGGAATATTACCAAACGAATTTTTAATATAAGATTTTGATATCAATTAACATGGTCAATTACATTAGTTAACTTTACATTACTTAACATTTCCCTTACTAAAAAATACTACAAATAACCAAAAAAATTAAAAATTAGAACACAGAGGAAAAAACTACAGTGCACCACCTAATTGCTTCCTATGCAGAGAAGTTGAAGTGGAACAGACGTTGACGTGATACGTATCAGGTACCCGGAAGTGCAAGTCCGTCGAGGATGCGTTGCAGAAGGCAAAACTGTAGTGTACTAGTGATGTATAGTTTCCTGCAGGAAAACCTGAACAGAAGTCGTCTGGCAAATGACTTACTCCACCAACTAGTCAACGAGCTACACTACGATATAGTAGCCGTAAGCGAACAGTATCGCAGACAAGAAGACCTATAGTGGTACGAAGATTCTCTAGCTACAGCCGCCGTATGGCTACAACGCAACAGCTGCCTTCGAATACTCCATCATGGAGCAGCTGAGGGATTCGATTAGGTTGGCTGTAGTGAAATCACAGTTTTCAGCTGCTACCTAACTCCGAATGAGTCGATAGTGGCTTTTCGTCGAAGAATCAATGATCTCGAGGACACTCTGGCCAACATGACTGACAATGTGATTATACTCGGCGATTTCAATGCCAGGGCATCAGAGTGGGGAATGTCTAGCACAAATCAGAGAGGGAGGTACATCCTAGAGATGGCGTCAAGGTCAGGTCTAGTTGTACTAAATATGGGAGATACACTGACATTTTGATGACCTGGTTATACGAGAACAATCCCAGACATATCCCTAGCAACAGAGAGGATGGCACGTCATGCTGTAGGTTGGAGAGTCATTGAGGCCTTCACTGGCAGTGACCACCAGTATATAACCTTTAAGTTAACCTGGCAAAACCTCAGACGCACAGAAGCCCCAGTAAACATGAGAAGATGGAACTTCAAAAATACGGACATCAACGTCTTTGAAAGAGGGATATGCTCCGAGAGACACTTAGGCACAATAAACGCCTACAATTGTATCAATGCAACTATGTAGCTGATTGAAACCGCATGCAATGTATCCACCCCTCGGGGAAGACCAAGTCATAGAAAAAAGCCATTATACTCGCATAATACTCTTTGTGACCTTATATGTCACAAATGCCTTTAACTTAGCTCGTTGGAGTGATAAGTGCGAGGCACTGGAATTATTTTTCCAAATCCCGTCATACCTACAGAGGATGACTGACGCGTATCTCCGCGACTGGAGTCTTGTATTCCAGACGACTTCAGGGACAAAGGCAAAAGTAGGCACGTCAGATGCAGCACAGGGTTCAATCCTAAGCCCTGATCTATGGAACGCTATGTATGATGGTCTTCTCAGGCTTGAAATGCCAGAAGAGTCCTCCCTGGTGGGCTACGCAGATGACGTCGCTGTACTAGTAGCAGAGGGAAGTATTGGACATGAGCATTTTAAACTGAACCATGTGATGTGACGCATAAGTGCGTGGATGACTCGTCACGGATCATCTATGGCGCTGAGTAAAATGGAAAACGTAATTCTTGCAAAGAGGCACATTGACACATTGATACCAGTACACGTAGGAAATGAAACAATTCAAATGAAACCAGCAGCAATATATCTTGGAAGAACCATTGATAGTAAGCTAACTTCGGCTGAACATTTTCGACGAACCGTGGCAAAAGCAGAGAAAAATGTAACTGCACTCAGTCGTTTGATGATCAACGTTAAAGGACCCAGATCGAGTATCAGAAGGCTCCTGATGTCTACAGTACAATTTGTACTGCTATACGGGGCTGAAATATGGGCGCCAGCCATAGCAAAGAAAGTACACTGAAAGAAACTCGGTCAAATACAGCGCAGGTGCGCGATGCGTATCTGTTCTTCTTATAGGACGGTTTCGGAGCTGGCCACACTCCTGATTGCCTGCGTGATTCCTATCGACTTACTAGCCCAGGAGCGGCGGGTCATTTATATCAGGCACAGAAATGGTGACGACGCACGGAGCGCGCAAATGGAAGAACGAGAAATCACTTTTCTAAAGTGGCAGCAAATGTGGAAACAAACCAATGGACCGCATGATGGCTCATCACAGATGTAAAACGATGGGTGACCCGGCACCATGGTAAAGTTGGGTACTATATGACCCAGTTCCTGACAGGACACGGGTACTTTAAAGCGTACCTAGAGAAAAAAGGCAAGACCACCTCACGAGATTGCATTTACCGCCTTGGTGAGAGAGATGACGTAGAACATACATTTTTCCTCTGCTCTCAGTGGAATAAAAACCGTGCTTGACTAGAGCAGGACATAAATTACTTTACACCAGATAACATCAGATTACACCAGAAACTCAATTGCTCTGTACATAGAGACGGTCTTATGACGGAAGAAACCCGAACTCGATGTCAATCTATAGGCTAGTGGAATGATATAACGCTGGAAAGTGCTAATGTACAACAAAAAATAAGCGGATCCAATGGGGGAAGTAATATGGAAAGCGGTACCGAGTTGGATCTGAAAGAATGAGGAGGAATTTTTTATTAATTATTTTTATTGAATATTTTATTAATTTATTTTAATAGTCTACAATTTTTCGCGGCATTACATACCTAGAGATGGGCACATTCCATTACAAATATGAAGATAAAAGATTGTCGTAGTGTAGGATGAACAAAAAAGTACATATAATTAACCATTCTTATTTATCTTTAGAAAGTCCTATTTATTATTTCATTTTGTAATGGAATGTGCTCATCTCTGTACACACCTTACCCGTGATACAATTTTGTACTAATACCTTCCGACCAAAAACGACCACTAGAAGGTCTGTTACAAATTTCGAGAATGACTGTTTGTTGCATGCTTCTTATTTATCTTTGTTAACGTCAATTCCTGTGTTAATATTTCTGTTAAAATTTCATCCTGTAACATTATTTTACATTAATAATTTTTAAGCATTCAATTTAATTTATGGAAAATATTTGCGCCAAGAAATTGAAAATAATTTATTTGCGTTATCTATTATTTCAGTTTCTCGAACTTTTTTTCTATTTCAGCCAAATATTACAATTCTATTTTTACGCAATTAGGTGCATCAGCATTGCGTCCATCAACATTGCTTCCATCAATATTGCGTATTCCATCATTTTGTCCATCAGCATTGACTTTTGCATGATTTTGTCTATCATCTTGGCACTTTTCATTAATTCGCCAATCATCATTAGGTCGACTATCATTGCGTCCATCATTCTGGTAATTTTCATAAATTCGTTGATCAACATTGCGTTCATTCTTATTTAGTATTTTTTAAATCAACAAAACTGTGGTTCCGCTAACTTTATCTCAAGCTGACAGAACAATTTATGTAAAAGCAGAAATATATATATTATATTAGATGACATAATTCAATATTACGATGTATTATATGCGGTATATCATATATAAACAATTTCAAACAAAAAAACCCAATTTTGAAATATTGAAACAGTAGTTCTGCTAACTCGATATTAACCTGACGGAACCAAATATTACGACATTGAAACAGTGGTTCCGCTAAGTTAACATTAACTTAGCGAAACCAAATGTAGAAAAATTGAAAAAGCGGTTCCACTAATTTGATATTAAATTGGCGGAACCACATGGTAAAACAATAAAACAGTATTTCCGCTAACTTGATATCAAATTGGCAGAACCAAATGTTAAGTCATTGAAACAGTGGCTCCGCTAACTTGATATAAAATTGGCAGAACCAACTGTTAAGTCATTAAAACGGTGGTTCCGCTAACTTGATATCAAGGTGGCGCAACGCAATAGTCAAACTAAAAGACAGTGGCCCCGGTGACTTATATAAACGCGACGAAACGGAATGTCCAGCAGTGGTTCCGCTAGCTTGTTATCAAACTAGCGGAACGGTTATGTTTCCAATATTTACTATACACTGTTTTATACAAACTAGTGGAACAGTTATGTTTTCAATATTTACTATACACTGTTTGCAGTATTCAAGTTAGCGGAAACAGTGGTACCGCTAACTTGATATCAATATTGGAGAATCAAATGTTAATTTATTGCTATAGTGGTTCCGCTAATTTAATATTAAGCTGACGCAAGCCAATGGTGAAACTGTAAAACAGTGGTCCCGCTGACTTATATTAACGCGGCAAAATCGAATATACCATAGTGGTTCTGATTACTTGATCTCCAACTAGCGGAACCAAATGTTCAAATATTATGAAAGTGGTTTTGCTAACTTAATATCAAACTGGAGGGATTAAATATTTACATATTAAGACACAGATTTCGCTAACGTGACAATAACCGGCCACAACCAAATGGTAAGGTAGTAGTTCCACTGAGTTGATATCAAAGTCGTAGAATTCAATGATGAAACATAATTGGTAGGGGGACATAATTTCCATTCCTCTTTTTCCACTCCATTTTTCCCACTCCATTTTTTCCACCATCTTTTTCTTCCAACATGCTTATTTTCCGCCATATTTATTTTCCGCTATTAATTTTTTCCTTATTTTAATTTTACTATTTTTATTATTTTATACATATACAAAAATAAAATCTTTTTATCAAGAGACACGGTAGTGTCTCGCGCCAAGTACAAAGCAAGACACTACTTCTCTTATTCTTTTACATGAAATAGCGGTTTTCAGGCCTGCCAAGATGTTCATTATCAATCAGATTCTAGGTTTTTTTTAACTTATTCTGAAAAGCGGCGTCGATGCGACGAAAATG
>JABFPJ010006603.1:0-10736 GCA_022817425.1 Gryon sp. ZL-2020
AGCTACGCGGTATGATTGTGTGTTATGCCAAGATAGCACTGTCTCTTGCATTATAGGTAAAAACGCGTAGCATAGCGATAGTAACTGAGCCAGTCAGTGTTCAGTGCTATCTTCTTCTTTTAGTGAATTTTTGCTTTTGATCAATCTTAATTTTTGCAATTTTGATACCGAGAAAAAAGATTTAATTGAAGCTTAAACTCTCTTTGCTTGAATACTAAAAATTCAATGCTTTAATCAATTAAATTAAACTTAAATAAATTAATGTTTAACTTTAATAAGTGTACTTTAATAATTAATGATAAACTTTAATACATTAGTGTGTAAATAAATTGTTTAAACACTAATTTAAAGAAAGCCAAAATATTATGTTTCATTAACCTCGCACATTAATCCATACTTTTTATCATGCAAAAATAATAATCCAATTATATTAACTACCTTTATTTGAAAAAGTGGACAATTCTTCAACAAAGTGAAAATTCACTTATTTCAAGTTTTTATTCTGATTCACTGAGAACAAGAACTATAAGTGCATGAACATTCACTTTTTAAAAAAATTGTCAATTTTTTCAAATTTATAGAGTGATAAAATTCTTTTAATTGATCGATCATTACTTTTTTCTCGGTAAATATGCTTGATCATCGCTAATAAATCGTTACAAATTTGATACTTGCAATTGTATTTTGATTGGCCAATATTTTTCAGTGTCATTTTCTAATTTTTGATTGTTTTATTCAGGAACAAGATCGAGTATTTGTTTAGAAATATCTATTGAAATACATACAATATTTTAACAAAGGTAACAAATACAAAAAGCATACATACTATTATCCAAATTATTACATTACTTAATGTACAATTTAAAACAGAGCCTTCCCAAATATTCATTTTAATTGTATAAAAACGCAGTGTTTAGTTTGCTTCAATGGAACTTTTTCAGTTGAATTTTAATTTTTTTACTTATTTAATCAATCGTTCCCAATCAAAAAAGTAAAATTGCACTTTTCCAGCTTTTTTTTTTTTTTTTTTTTCTTAATAAAGTTTTGCTTTTGATCATTGTGCTTCGTTCACTTTTTTCAACAAAGTAATTTAGATTCATTATATGAAAAAAACACTATTGTTATATTGTTACTATTGTTATTTTAACAATAGTAAACATTATTCTTGTACTTCACAGTGTGCAATTACATATCAATCTAGACAAACTACGTAACACTTTCCTGACGTACTGTATGTCGAACTACGTACTTGACACTCTCTAGACTTAATATTACTCGAATAGCTATTTTTGGTGCACTAAATCATCTGTAAAAATGGATTTGAACTGCGGCGCACGTTTTATTGGCGAATTGAGGAAAAATCGTGCGCCGCGTTCTGAAACTGTTTTTACTCATATGAATATTTGTAGTTCATTGTACAAGTATCGGTCATTACGATTATTTAGGAATATGAGCGAAATACTAAACAATTTTTATTTTAGGTGCGAAATAAAATATTCATGAGAATTAAATGAAAAAAAATAATCGAACGAGTCTTTTATCGAGCAATTTTAATATTAATATGCATAACGGGCACTTTTTTACAATTGTCGGTAATCAACCAACTTTGCGTCGGTTATTTTGCAATTTGGTTGGAGTTGTTTGTGTATTTAGCACTTTTTACAGAATTATGCGAACTGATTTTCAATAGATGACACTTTGCTGTAAAAACAGAATTTCAAATTAAATATCTGGAAATATCAGAAAAAACTTACATAAATCTATAAACTTAACATATGTAGTAAAAACTTTTCAGAATATAAAAATTTTTCCAAAATAAGATATTATGCATATTTTAAAAAAGTGTTATAAAATGGAATGTAAATAGTTTACGAGGTCACAAAATGATATTTTGTTGACTTTTGAAAAGAACAATGCAATTATCTTTTATAAATAACATTATACATTTTATTTCACAGAATTGTGGGATTAAGGAATCTTCTAGCGCAATCATTATAAGAGACTGAGTACTATTAAAGTTTTTCTGTGCGAACAAGAGATTTTGCTGGTTTAATTTCACATAAAAGAGAGTCTTGAGCTTTTATGTTGTAGTACTTATTTAATTACTCAAAAACAAATGTCAACTTATATTTTTTGTTTAGATAACATTATTACTATCTAACTTACTATTTTACCAGAAAAATTGCTTAATAAACTTAAAATGTTTTGTATTAAGTAACGAAGTAAGAATAATTAATTACTTCAATGGCATTACATTTGAAATTAAATTAAATAACTTTATTTATCAAACACAATCAAAAGTCTCGTTAAATTGAAAAAGTTTCTGTCATGATTAATACACGTTGTACGAAAAATGATGCATGAAATTTGTTCGCTGACGAACACGACACATTCGAACGCAAATGTCAATCACATTTAATGAATTTGACGCTGATTGTCAAACAAAAATGTTGAATTTAATCACTGACTTTGAGCATAAAAACGCACTGTGTCTTAACTAGATGGAATTCGGAGAAACGTTAACCACACGTACATACAATCCCAGAAATACGAAATCAATCACTCGATTTTCGTGTCCCGCAATCCGTCTGCATGATATATTGGCAGAAACCCGCGTTCATTAAGCGAAAAACGTTAGGTCTTCTTTGAAACTCTTTAATATGGATTTAGGTCTTATCATCAGAGTTTGTTCTCGATCAAACGAAATCTTTCGGCTTCTTTGCTTTTATTTTGTCAGTTGTTTATCTTTGCGAACCGTTAGTTTTCCCGTTGTTTATTTCAATAAATATATGATATTAAAGAAAACTAAAAAATTGTATTAAAATATACTATTTAAATTAATAATCGTAGAAAAAACTCAATAAATAACCTAGTAAAAACGTTTATTAGGAATCAAATGAGAACAGCGTCTTCATAAAAAAATGTTAAACTTTTCATTGAAGTTATTTATCAAACACTTAATAAACTTTTCAATTTTTTAATGAATTTTAAGAAATCTATAGATATAGTTAGTTTATATAGGGTAATATTGTTACACGATTATTAAAACAAAGTACGTATATAATAATAAGAGATTTAATAAATTAAAACAAAAATAATTATAATTTTCTTTAACCTTCAATAAAGAACAGTATTATAATAATTTTAATACAATTTTAAGATATAAGAGCAGAAGTTCAACGTAATGCTCCCCAAAAAATTTATGGGTACTTTATATGCACGTATAGTCAAAATAAATACCATCATTTATTTTTTCATCAAAGTTATATTATTACAAATGCGCATTATAACGTTTCATTTTTAAATGAAATGTTTCGACTTAAATACAACATCAAAATATTTTTACATTGAAATTGATTAAATTTACATTATAATATCTACAAAAATACTAAATTCATTACAAATAAAGAAGAACTTATATACATTTGATTAAATATCCTAAAATAAGAAAAATGAAAATAACACAAAAAGAAACCGAAAGTTCGGATAAAGTAGTTAAACCACTTTGATGGAACAAATATCGTTGAAAAGCTGCGTTCTGACTGACCAAAAATCTTTTTTGGCGGATTTTTGGGCCGTGTAGCGACTTATCAACTTGGGAGATCGTCGTCGACCCTCGAGCTGCGTGAGCTGAAAATCGAAGGACTAATCAGTCGACTAGGGGAAACTTCGACCGTACCACTTGCTCTCGCTGGTCTAATGACCCCACTACCTCCACTACCGGAACTCCTTGGCTCGCCGACCTCTCCGAACACATCTCCGACTTCCGAAAAGAGTACGCATTTAGTTTTCAAGTTTTTGTTCAATTTTTCAACTCAGTTCAATTTCTTGCCGACAAGTTTATTTGTCCTCTTTTCATTTCTTTCCTTGCTCCTTCTATTCTTTTTTATTTTCGTTTCTTTTATTTACTTTTATTTCACAACTTGGCACAAAGACACAGATTTTCCTACTTTTTCTTTATCTTCCTATATTTATGTTTTCACTGACGTATTAATTTCAGGCAAATTCATTTTCATTGAACTAAATTATTTGCAAAAACTATAATACGAAAAAAGCAATAAAGAACAGTTTTTTCTTTAAAATAAAAAATTAAAAAAAAAAACAAAATCTTTTAAGGAGATAAAAACAACTTTATTTGTTTTACTTTTGATTTTCTTATATTTATATTCTAACTTTGATATAAAACTTACTGGATATACATTAATTTTGCAATTTCTTAAAAAAATTTTTCGATACTGATTTAATTTTAGTGCAACATCAAACATATATTTTCTAAGTCATATATCATTTTGAAAAATGATAAAATATCATTTTTATTGTCAACGACTTTTCATGACTTTTCTTTTGACTTTATATGACACAAAATGAAAAAAATGAAACCCATTTTTTTATTTTCAATTAATCAATCATACCTTTTATTCTTTTTTATTTATACGAACAAAGCGCAAAACTCAATAAAAACTAAATACAAATTCTTAAAAGAAATAAAAATAAACGATAAACTGTTTATTGCCCTTGTATTTTTATATGCTAATGTGTACGAATTGCAAACAAAATTCAGCTTTGCACTTATTTTGTGGATGAATCACACACAATAACTGAATTTTCTTCAGTAAAAACCTTCCAAAACACATTTTTATTTTCCACATAGAATTTGTTTCGTTTTATTGAATTCCATTCTGGTTTTTATCGAGTGACTATAATTAGTTTTTCTCATTTTGATTCTAAGCAAGGTACAACAATAAATAGTGATATAATTTAATGCATTTAATACTAATCCCTTCTTGGAATTTGATTAAACCGCCCTGTTCTTTAGAATCGCACTCGAAGAAAACAAAATAAAACCCGCACAAGTAATGTCACTGTAGGTTGGACATCAAAAAATAAATGTTCCCCAACCCCCAATATGAAATATGTTGCATGACCATGCAAACCTGGAATGCACATTTTTTAGTAGTAAAAAAGCGACGATAATTCAGTGAGATACAATCCTCCCTTTTTTCTAGTCAAAGTGAATTATAAAAACTGTAAATAAACATGAAATGAAAATCTTATTGCCAGAATAACGCATGCGAATTTTACTTCTTCTATCTAAAATAATTAATATATAAAAACAAGAAATATTAATGCTCAAGCGTAAATAGTTTTTTTTAGTATTATTATTAAGATAGTTTTTTATTACAATAAATATGCATTATTAATTAAAAATAATTGTAAATATATTGAATTAATGAAAAAATATGAAAATAATGCTTTTACTTTATTGCAAAATAAATTACTTTTATTCATATCGAAATAAACTAATTTTGCACTTCAAAACATGCGAAAATACGTATACACAAAAAAATCGAAACACGTACGATAACTAATTACGCTCGTAAATATACTTGTTGCGTCTCAACATGGAAATTTACATAAGTAAAATGTGTCATGAGAAACGATTTTCCAGATTGTTTTGCAAACTTGTTGCAAGTGTTGACGCTAAAGTCGTGTGCATGAGAAATTCTATAAGGATTCTAAGATGCACTTATATTTGAATTTTGTCGCTAATATTCTAAAGCTTTTACATAAGACCGACAAAGTATATATGAATAAATTTTTATATATTTCATCGCAAAGCCAAATTAATGCAATGGCTGAATTTAATGCAACGAAATATTTTTAAGCGATTTTATGAATTATTATTTTGCGTTAAAAAATAAGTAAAATTAATTTCAATGCAATCATTACACATTTGCCTGCTGTGTTTAATTCATTAGTTTTAATTTTTTCGTAATTTTTTAGTAGATGTTCATAACATATGTTACTATAACACCTTACTAATTTTTCCTCTAATTTTACACTTACAAGCTACACAACATAAGAAATTTAATCTAGATTTGTTAAGAAAAATTCTTTCCATTCACGCTACAATGTGCATAATTATTTTACATTGCAATATTTCCTAATGTCTTTCAAATTATCTGCACCTATGTTATATGCTCCTTTGTGCTTCATACATATGATAAAGTTATTTGATACTACTTAACATTCAAAGTTCACCAATTAAAAAAAATAGGAATACATATAGCGACTATGAATTAAAAATTAATTAATTAATTCTTAGGAATAAAAAGTAATCCTCAAAATACACATTCATCAGTTTTTAATACAACCTTTTTACTCAAAATTTATATAAAGACAAGTTTTTTATACAGATACCTTTAAACTTTTCTTTAAAAAATTTACACTTTTCACTAAATAGATGAATTATGGTTGTTGATTAGAAAAAAATCAGTTTTTGTACATATATTACAATGAAATCCTCCTATTTTGATGTATTTTTTCAAACACTTGGATTGCATAACCTTATGTAATATGTGCTTTTTAATAATTATAATATTTTAGAATGTAACCATTAACAAAACACGTCGCGATGTAACATTATTAACTAATTTGTTTTCAATTTGTTAGATTTTTATATTCACTGCAAGTTACTTCTCACGAACATTCTATTAACAATAACATTTTCATAGTTTAAACAAATTAAAACTTGAAACTAAAGTTGAATAGACGGTAGAGTTTCTAACTTTGAAAACAATGCGACAAGAACGATAGAATTTGCCGATATGCATATAGATTATATAGATAGATTTATCAATATTGCGAATAAATGTCACAGAAGTTGCTGTGAAAATTGCATAAACTAACATACATTTCTTTCGCAGGATGTTAACAAATATAGTATTATTCACATATTATTATATTACACTGAAACGAAAAGAAATTAAAAACTGCTTGATATTATGACAATTTTTGCTTGAGTTGACAGGCAACTTACTTCAAGTAATGACACTATAATCAGTCAGGCAGGTTTTTTCATGGTACAATATCAAATTTGCCAAAAAAGGTTGATTTTTGTCAAGTTAACATCCCTTACGGAAAAATACTATAGCAAGATAGTGACTACAGAAATGTCTGTACTTTTCCCTAATTTACCACAACAAATTTGTAGTAAATACAAATGTCTATAGTTGTTATTACACGCTTCCGTAGTATTATGCCGTAAGGGATAACTTAAAAGTCCGGCAGAAGTTACTTTGTTTTAATCAAACTATTTCTGCTTGCTATATTCTGATAGCTTTTATAGTTTATTTGTTTCAGTGTATATCATATATTATTATTACATATATTACTTTTTATAATTTCAATTATGATAAACATTAAGGTGATTTTTTTTACAAACTCAAGCTGAGTTTGTTTACAAAAACGGCTTCCTTAATTAAACAAAATCTAAATATTTTTCATGAAATTCATTCAGACTATTGTTTGATATTAGTAGAATAATATCAATCAATTTTGTTCTTTGAAAATTTTTGAAATTTGTTTATTAAAGGAAGCCGTTTCTGTAAACAAACCTAACCTGTAGAATAACCTTAACCCTTCGTTGATATCGTTATTTTAGCTGTCTTTGTTTCTCTGTAGAAGTCTCATTCGGTTATCTTTTTTTATGTGGGGATTCCCTCATACCGATACCAACGGCGGGTTAATGACTATTATCGGTACTGTTATTCTTTTTGTTTTTGTTTTTTTAAATAACAAATACGTATGTTCATAAAATGAAATTACACTGTTTTATGTAAAAAAAAGTTAGAATAAATGCCCCAGTCAGTAGTCATTTATAATAAAATAATTGTAATATTTAATGATAAAAAATAATAGTAACTTAATTTATTATAATTCTGTCTGTCACTTTACGATCAAGTTGGTCTGCAATACTCCATATTTACATTTTTATGTTTTTTCAACAAAAAAATGTGAATGTGTTATGGCTATTTTCGTCAAAACGATCAATGATGAAATTGATGAAATTTCATGTTTCTACTATAAATGAATTTCATTTAAAATATCCCTTTTTAAATAAAAATTGTTAATTTTTTTCTATTATTCTACAAAGATGATATTTTCATATCTCGGAAATGAATTAAATAAAATTTTTAATAAAAAAATTCACTGCTAGAACGTAGGTTTTGTGATAAGAATTTAGAGGTTGTACGAAGAATTATTCAGTCTTAAAATTTCTTTAAGAATTACAGATTCTTATGTCAAGAAATAAATAATTTTCTGTCAGAAAGTGTTATGACAAGAAATTAATTTCTTATAAAAAAATAACTGATCTGATGTGAAAAATGTAAATTAACCACTATAATTTGGTAATGTCATTTATATTTTGACAATTTCATTTTTAAATGTTATTTTAATTCTATTGACCCGGATCAAATTTCATTAGTACAATAATTTATATTTTTGTCAAATAATTCATTAATAAAATAAAATATTAGGCAACTTACTCAATGGATGTTTATTCCAAGGTTATAATATGATAAATACGAAAAAAATAATTGTTCGTAATTGTATTTCTATTTCTATATCTATTAATTTTAAAATTTTTAAATTAAATAGTTCATAAAAAGTTATTATATTAAAATAAAAAATTATAATTTAGTTTTTCAAGAATTTTAATATATGTAAATATACGAGAAAAAAACAATACGTTTTAGATACGTTAAAATAATTTATTGATTAAACATAACATAATGATTTCCGAAAACGGTCCAGAATATATACAATTACACATTACCGCGGACCAACTATCAGAAGGAAAAATTAAATAAGCATTCGACTTATATCAGCCTCCTTTGAATTTTCACATAAAACATCCGGCGTTTCAAAAGAGTTAGACTTTTGGAAATGAATATATAGACAACATATATAATTAGTATAAAAAAGTATTAATTATAAATTTTGTTATTATTATTTACAAATAATTTTTAGGAAGAAATAAACAAATATCTAGCAAATTATACCATGTCTATATAAGCAATTGCTCATTTGCGTATTTAAATTAATTTAAATGCTTGCCATATAATCTTCTATGCTTTTAATTAATTTTATTTTCTTCCCTAAGTTTAACGGAGAATCCAATGAATTCAAATCATTTATATCCATTCTTGTTATTGTTTGCAAATCAAAGCCATTTGCTATAAAATTTTACACAATTTATAATAGAGAAAATTGTAAAATGGTACAGAAGATTACATGACGTAATTTTCAAAACAACTGGAATTATGACTTACAAGCAAACCAATCGACCTCTGATTGAGATAAACCCCATTTTAATAATAATTGATCCATTTCGATAATTATTTGTTTCGTAATTATTTCCAAATTATTAAGTCAAAAAATAACCGTAATATAAATAAAGTGAAGTGCATCGCTATTTTTGACAGCTGTCACTTTAAACCTTACTTCAATCGTCCGAAGTGTTGTGATAAGAATATAAAATTTTAAATGAAAACTTAAATTTTATTAAACTAAAATACATGAAATTTATACCGGGAATAGTTATATTTAGATAAATAATTTTTTTTCTCCATTCACAACTTAAAACTTAATAGTATATAATTCTTATCACAAAAATTACATTTTTAAGAGTGAATATCATAAAAAATCATTTTTTAAGCAACTATTCACTGGTGTATTTACCCCAGAAAGAATTTTATTAATTTTATAACTTTCAATTTTAATAGTTTTTTTTTGTGACAGATTAATATTAAAGAGAATACAATTTTGTCAAAGCTAACACTTATTAAGTCTCTAATATTTTGAATAGCTTTGCCGCCTTTTGGTTGTTAAAAGAATATAAAAGATAAGAGATTCTTCAGAAGATTTTAACGATAAAAACGAAAAGCGGAGTGTTCATAATGAGAACTTGAAGATTGCAAAATAATTGAAATCCGATATGAAAATTGATGTTAAGTTAGAAGTGGGTTTTGCATTTAATTAAACGCGAAAATCGAAGTTACGAAATTATTCGGCAAAACGAATCATTGTTAAAATGAAACTTAAAGTTAGCTTTGCACTGGCGTAGAAATGTTTCAAGTTTAAAATAAATTATTCAAATTTACACGAAAATAAATATCTTTTATTTACTGAAAGTTTTTGCAACTTTTTGAACTGATTTGCGATAATATATCTTAAATATTTATGAAAAACTATTTTCATTTATAAATATCTTTAGTTAATTAGTATTTGTGCACAATGAGAAATTTGCACATACAGAGTTTACATTTTGGATATGGGAAATCAACTAAGAATAATTTACCTTCAATTTTAATTATTTGCAAAGAAAAAGAATATATGTTAAAATTACTTTTGAAATTTCGCTTGAGTAATTTAGGATAATTTTGATTGAAACGAAAAATTTGGGATTCTTAAAACGCACGTAAGGTCAGAACGTTTCTTTAGAAACGTTACAGGGTAAATAACTACTTAGTAAATAATTTAGTAAATATTACGAGGCATTTGATTCCATCTGTGACGAGAGAATGCATTGACTTAATTTCACTATGTTCGTTTTGTAAAATTAATTCTACATTATACAAAAATGTCCTCTCTGAGTTTCGAACTCGGTACCTACCGTTTGCTAATCACATGATGTAGTACTTTAAGAGGATGTCAAAGTGCTGCTGCCACGGAGTTAGTGTCTTTTTGTTTAACAATGTCATATACAACAATTCCGGATTTCTATTAGCACAGTCCGATTCTTTGACATCGGGAGAATTTATTTACGTTGGTTTTATTCTTTTAAATAACTCCATTTTAACGAAAACTTACCCGCCGTTTTTACTGTCACTTCGAAAACTACGGGTAACTTTTTGTAAATAATACTAAACAAAATTACCTCATTTTAATCG
>JABFPJ010006604.1:0-10734 GCA_022817425.1 Gryon sp. ZL-2020
CCCTCTTCTCCCTTCTTTCGCGCCGCTCGGGGCATTCCCAGACAATGACGTCAATGATGACGTCATTTGTTTGGGTGCCCCAGAGTGGTACCCTTACTACTTGAATATTAAATAAGCATCGAATCAATGTTTGACTGTCGATATTCAATCGATATGGAAAAAATATTATATTAACATCCATTCTTAAAAAGCAAAGCTCTCTCTGAACTTGCAGTTAGTTATATTTCACATAAGGCAGTGAATTTTTTTCTTAAATTTAATACTATTTTAAATTTAAGTAATTATTTAAATTTACTTATATTACATACTTAAAGGAAAATATCAAATTTAACAAAATTATATTTTGTGTATACAAATTTAGTAAAACTCATAAAAGGAAATTAAAGGCTTCGCGCCCGGATGGCGCGACTCATTTATTAGTTTATCAAATATAAGGTTATCAATATTGAACAAATATTATATAAACATTGTATCGAGCTTCATTTGATGTTGAAATTATAAACATCGATTCAATATGAACTAGGCTATATCTTTAGTAACCTGTTCGATAGTGCACCATATCTTTAGTGCATTGTTCGAGTGCACTGTCGTTCACTATCTTGGTGCACTATCGTACATTGCACCAAGTAAATAGTGTACTTTTATATGGTGCACTATCGTACAGTGTATTAAAGATATTGTGCAATATCGAAAAGTGTACCATACGTATGGTACAATTATGCACATTCGAACGTTATGGAAAATTTATGGTAAACTTATGGAATGCTTACTAAATGCTTACATGATACTTTTAGGAAGCTTATGGGATAATTATGGGATGCTTCATAGATGCTTATGGAAACGTTATTGAAAGCTTATAGGAAGCTTATAACATACTTATGGGATACTTATGGAATGCTTTTGGGAAGGTTATGGAAATCTTATGAAATACTTATGGGATTTTTAAGGGATTCTTAAGGAAAGCTTATGGAATGCAAATGGAATACTTATAAGTTGCTTATACAAACGTTATGGAAATCTTATGTGATACTTATGGGATGCTTATGGGATGCTTATGGAAACGTTATGTAAAGCTTATGGGAATTTATGGGAAACTTATGAAAACGTTAACTCTGGGGATTTATTTAACCAGTTCAACATGCTGCAGTGCGACTGCATCTAGCTCTGGGACTAGTTTGACAGACCAGGATCCATGAGAACCTAAGGATTCATTTATCCACGATAACGCTCATACTAACTGCGTAGGCTGGGGACTGAATGACACCAGGTCAACGGATTGACCTGGGACACCAGGTCCCACCTCTGGATTACCATCAGATTATTACACTGCTGTCTTGTATTAGACTGCAGTTGTGAACCATTGGCGTGGTTGGGTAAATTGACTCAGCAGAGTTGAGTACCTATGGGGTTAGGGGAAGCTTAAGGGATACTTAAAGGAAGCTTATGGGATACTTATGGGATGTTTATGGAAAGCTTATGGGAAGAGTATGAGAAACTTATAGAAAACATATTAGATGCTCATGGGATGCTTATGGAATGCTTATGGGATGCGTATTGGAATCCTATTCAATAAGTATAAGATGCTTACGAGATACATAGAGGAAGCTTAAGAGATGATTATGGGTTGCTTATGAGAATCTTATGGGATACTTATGGCATCCTTATGAAAAGCTTGTAGGATACTTATAAAATACGTGTGGGATATTTATGGATTACTAATGGGATGATTATGGGGTAATTATTTGAAGATCTTGGGTTACTTATAGGGTGCTTGTGCATCGTTTTGTAAAGCTTATGGGAAGTTAATGATATACTTATGTGATACGTAACGAATGCTAATGGGAAGCTTATGGAAGACTAATAAGAAGCGTATTGGATGCTTATGAGACGCGTATGGCATGTTTATGTGATGCTTGTTGGGTGCTTATGGGATTCTTATGGGAAATTCATGGGACGATGATGAAATATAATGACATTATAAACAATGTATTGACAGTTTTTGGAATACATATGAGACCTTATAATAAACGAATGATAAATACATCATTCTATTACAAGTTCATACAGAAGTATACTGACATAAAATATAAAAATTCAGATAAACTGAAAAGTAAAGGCCAAGTACAAAAAAATCTAGAAAATAAAAAACAATGACGTAAAAATCATATTTAACTTTTTGTATTTGAAAATAATAAGACTAATAATGTATAACGAAACTAGCAAGATCAACCAAACTAACAAAATTAACGAATCTACCTACAACCAATTTTTGCATATTGTTTTATTAGAATTTTATTTTTGTTTAAATAAAAAAATAGATTAAAAATTTATAAATTCAAGTTTCGAAATGTACTTGACCATAGTTATTGATATTAGCACCTTAAATTGAGAAATATCACTAAATATCACATGTAGTGATATTACTATTTTTTTTAATTTTTTGAGTCTTCAAGTACATATTCTGATTATATTGAAATAAAGTGTTAATTAAGTTATCTAATATGCATCTCATAAGCATTCCATAAGCATTCTATAAGCATCCCATAAGTATCCCATAAGCTTCCCAGAAACTTACTAGAAGGTTTCCATAAGATTACCATAAGCTTCTAATAAACTTCACATCAGCTTCCCATACGTTTCTTATTAACATCTCATATGCATCTCTAAATCATTCCATAAGCATCATATAAGCATTCTATAAGCACCTCATAAGCATCTTCTAAGCGTTCCATAAGAATCCCATAAGCATTCCATAAGCATCCCATAAGAATCCTATCAGCTTTCCATAAGCTTCCCATAGACTTCCCATAAGATTCTCGTAAGCTTCCCATTAGCTTCCTATCAGTTTTCCACAAGCTGGAATCGGAAGCTTATGGAAAGATTATGGGAAAGCTTTCCATAAGCTTCCGATAAGCTTCCCATAAGCTTCACACAAGGTTCCCATAAGCATCATTTAAGCATCCCACGAGCATCCCATAAGCTTCCCATAAGCTACCCATAAACTTCCCATAAGCTTCCCATAAGCTTCCCATAAGCTTTCCATAAGTTTCTAATAAGCTTCCTATAAGCTTCCCATAAGTTTCCTATAAGCTTCTCATGAGCTTACTATAAGCTTGCCTTACCCTTCCCATTAATATCTCATATGCATTACATGAGCATCCCATAAGAATCCGGCAAGCATCCCAACAGAATCCTATAAGCATATTGTAATCCTCCCATAAGCTTCCCATAACTTTCAATTAGCTTCCCATAAGCTTTCCATAAACTTCCCATAAGCTTCTCATAAGCTTACTATAAGCTTTCCATAAGATTCTCATAAATTTCCATTAATCTTCCCCTAAGCATCCCATAAGCTTCTCATAAACTTCACATAAGCTTCCCATACATTTCTCATTAACATCTCATATGCATCTCATAAGCATTCCATAAGCATCCCATAAGCATTCCATAACAATCCCATAAGTATCCCATAAGCATCCCATAAGCTTCCCATAAGCTTCTTATAAGCTACCCATAAGCTGCCTATAAGCTTCCCATAAGCTTCCCATAAACTTCCCATAAGCTTCACATATGCTTCCCATAAGCTTCCCTTAAGCATCCTAAAGTGGTAATTAAGTTTAGATTTCACTCAAAATATTATTTTTTGAACTGGGTACGTCTAGTATGTTTTAACCGCAATCGCTTTTTATTTTGTAGACCTCTTTTTGTGTACTTGGCCTGTACTATTCAGTTTACTAAATTTCTGATTTTATATCAATTCACTTTTTCATTAACTTATGAAGGCGTAATGTATTTAAGATTCATTTACATTAACGTTCTATATGAGTATGCATACACCTTAAGAATCCCGTAAGCTTACCATAAGCATCCCATAAGCTTCCCATATGCTTTTTATACCATTTGCATAAGCTAACGATAATATTCCCATAAGCTTTTCATTATAATCCAATAAGCATTCCATAAGCCTCACATAAGCTTCCCATTAGCTTCCCATATGCTTTCCATAAGCTTCCCATAATCTTCCCATAAGCTTCCCTTAAGCTTCCCATAAGTTTCCCGTAAGCTTTCCATAAGCTTCCCATAAGCTTCCCATTAGTTTCTCATAAGTTTTCCATAAGTTTCCCATAAGCTTCCCATAAGCTTCCCATAAGCTTCCTATAAGGTTCTCATAAGCTTACTATAAGCTTCCCGTACGTTTTCCGTAAGTTACTTAATTTATGTTTTGGCCTTATTGTGGCCTTACGAGGTCGTAGTTTGTAATGAAGTGGCCATAATTATGCCATTACAGGCTCACAACTCTACTCTACTATCATATGATAACCGTAAACTTCACAAAAATAAGAATAAATAAATATTAAAACAAACTGCTGTTTAATGTAATGATTCGTAAGAACGTCGAAGATGGCGTTCTGATCCCGACATTTTTAATTCATGATATAGTGAAGGTGTTATGTTATATTATTATTAGTTTATGGAAGTACTCTTTGTCACGTGGCTGATCAGTTAACGGCAGTATTTCCGTTACCGGTAACAATTGCTGACAATGAGTCAAAATCAGGCAAAGGTGAATTACAAAAAGATGTAAGTATATAAATTTTAACGGAATAAAATGCAAAAATATAATTTCGATCGATTTCTTTTAATGCTAAGTATCTTTATTTTCAACATTTGAAAAAATAGAATGTAATTTTATTGCAGATTGAGATGGATGTACTTTTCAATTAAGATCATGACAAGCTTGAAGAACTTGAACCGCCGAAATCACCAAGTCTGGTAGAAGAGCGTCGATTGTTGGAAAACTTCAGCTTGTAAGAGAAGGAGAACAAGAATGCAAACATCTGCGTCCAGAAGGAACGTGAACGTCGTGTCCAGCAGGAACGCGAATGTCGCCTTCAGAAGGAGAGCGAACGTCGCATCCAGGAGGAATGGGAACGTTGCATCAAAAATGAATACGACCGTCGCGTCCAATAGGAACGCGAACGTCGCGTTCAGGCGGAACGCGAAGGTCGCATCCAGGCGGAACGCGAGAGTCGCGTACAAGAGGAACACCGCATGCTCGCGTAGCGCCACGCGCAGGAGAAGCTCCACGTTGAATTGCAAAACGAACGTCGCATGCAAAAAGAGCGCCGTGACCGCCAAACACAGGATTAGCGCCAAGTCAGTGTCGAGCAACATAAACAACAACATCGCACCCAAGAATACCAACGCAAAGATGAACATCGCCGTACGCCAGAAGAATCTGCTGCCATCGGAAGGACTGGTCGTAGCTTTGTCAAAAGAACACGTATGTATTTGTTAATATTGTAATTATTAACTTAGTCGTTATAATGGAATATTAAAACAATGACAAATTAGTAATGAAAATTAAAAAGCAATAAAAATATTAACTACAAGCAAAAATAAAATCGCATACAATTCCACTAAAATCGTCAAATAAATTAATGTAAAAACATACAAATAATAATTATAAATAGTACAGAAAATTAAAAATAATACATAGAGCAAAAATATTGTACTAAAATTAAATAACATTCAACAATAAATAAGAATATGTTTGAAATAAAGTAAAACTGGTTTACAATGATTAAAACATTAAAACAATGAATTGTATTCATGCTAATTGAATAAATGGTTTTCATAACCTTACAAATAGGAAACAATAAGTAGCATTATGATAAAAACACATGCCGTACACACCAAATAATTAAAAAAGGAAAACAATAAAACTTAAAGTATATAAATTCGCGCTAATTAAAAAAACAAAACAATACAATCTTAATGATAGGTTATATAATGTACTAAAATTGAATAACATTCAACAATAAATAAGAATATGTTTATAATAAAGTAAAATCTGTTTAAAATGATTAAAAGATTAAAACAATGAATTCTATGCATGCTAATTAAATAAATGGTTTTTATAACCCTACAATTATGGACCAATAAGTAGCATTATGATATAAACACATGCAGTACACATGAAATAATTAAAAAAAGAAAACAATAAAACTCAAAGTATATACATTCGCGCTAACTAAAAAAACAATACAACACAATCTTAATGATAGGTTGACTGAGAATTTCTTGCCCGATATTTAATGTCGAACCAATACTGGCGTACGGTCTGAGGTTTTACGCTTTGCAACTCAACCATAGCCAACAAAGACAACAACAACAACAATAATGATAGGTTATAATCTATAGAAGTGTATAAATAATAACAATTATCTAATTGTAAACAATTAAAAATATAAATGCGATCAATAACAACAATGTAGAATATAATTTTATTTGTCTTTCAGATGGTTTATCTAAGAAACAACAACAGATGAACTATGAAAAGTTTATGTTTCGGATGGCGTCGGCTGCTTGGTTATACCAACCAAGAAAACGAGGAAGCCGAAGAAAAAAGACAAGAAACGAAAGGCAACAACATGAAGTGGAGAATGGTGGCGCCACTCATCCGTTTTATTAAACACACCGTCGTGACTTTGATGAGGATGGAGCAGCAGGCGCAAGCTCACAAGCCTGTTAAGGTATTATGGCTGTTATAACGACTGCATTGAAATATTTACCAATTATAGTTTAAATGAATGATATTTATATTTTTATTTATAATTATAATTTAAATGAAAGATAATTCAATATTATATTCACATGATTTTTTTCAATATTTTTTCCCAAGTGAATTTTTAAAATAATTCAATTTGAATGTTTAGATTTTCCTATATCGATGCATTGGTTAGAGTAGCGCCGACAATGTCGTATTCACCGTTGTTTTTTTTTGGAAAAGTATCGACGAGTATTGACATTGTTGGTGCTACTCTAACCAATGCATCGATATAGGAAAATCTAAACATTCAAGTTGAATTATCTTAAAAATTCACGTTGTAAAAAATATTGAAAAAAATCATGTGAATATAATATTGAATTATCTTGCATTTAAACTATAATTGGTAAATATTTCAATGCAGTCGTTATAACAACCATAATACCTTAAATATGTGTTTTTTTTATTTTTTTAATAGATATTTTATAGATTGTTCTTAAAACTTTAATCGTTATATAACTTTATATAACAAACAGATTGTGATTACATTTTTTAATGATTGAAATTGATATAACAAGTTACTTAGTTTCATAAACGGATTTCAATCAAAAGAAATATACATTAATAATTAATAACAAATTAATATATGCTAAATAATTGAAGATTAATGATGGAAATTGATTTAAAATGTTACTTAGTTTTATAAGCAAATTTAAATGAAAAGAAATTAATAATTTATAACAAATTAATATATGCGAAATCGTTGTAATTCAATACAAATTAAAATAAAAAATATGTATTATGTTCATAAAGATCTGAAAATATAGGTGTTTTTAATTGGTTTTTCCGTTTTCCAATTTTTTTTTACCTAACATAATTTATTGTAAGATTATTAAAGAAAATGACAATTTTTATAAAGTAACGTTAATATAATAATTTAATATTATTAACGTTATTATTATACATATATTATATTATTATACACTGCATTGTTTAGTTTAAATAATACCATACTTATGTTATATTTACATATTTTAAAACTAGCTTCTCAAGTTTCATTTTCAAATTGTAAGGTATTAGATTATAGGTAGAATAAAATTCAGATATTCAAATAGAATAGAATGGTAGAACAAATGTAGATTATTGCAAGATATTATATATTTTTTCTTCTATTATTTGTTGTACTAAATTGGTATTCTGGTTTCTTATTGTTTTTTTAACTTTATTTTAAGAAATCTGTAATGTCGGTAACCTTACGTTTGACGAAGACAATATCAAAGTGTATGTGCAATATCGACGTTGTTTCATAACCTCGTTTTACCCTTTTAACTGCCATAACAAGTAAACGTATTGCCTGAAACGTATTGCCTGAAATTCTTATTCGATTTTGGTCAAATTGAAATAGATTCAAGTAATCATTACTGTTTCTGTTCAAGTAGGTTCTTAAATATTAGATTAGATATTTTCATTTCTTCTCTTATCAACAATTTATTTTATATTTCTAGGTGATACCGGCGTAAGGTGTATCTAACTAACCTGAATCATCCTAAGCAAACTTTTTCGTCTAACATTAAGTGATTTTAAGAATATTTGTTTGTTTCGTTTAAGTAAGTTAATGCAAGTTATAAATTTTTGTTTTATTTTTCAATTCAATTAAGTTACAAGATAGAACTGCAGTTTACGGACGATCGCCTATAATTGTCAAAAATTGACGGTTTGAAGTTAGGTCGCGCATGTTATTTATAATATGAGCTATTGCGAAGCTACGAATACAATATGATATAATATAATTATCATCAAATGAAAAATACTTTGGAAATAATACAGTAATTTTATTGAATTCATACATTTTACGTATATAAATATAATTTAAAATGAAAAAAACTTAAAATTAAATCATTTATTTTGTTAAATAATTTTGAACGTTTCCAAGTTCAAAGTTTTGGCCATGTTAAATCCCAGGCTATATAGTAACCTAAAGTGAAATAAGCTATCTAACGTTGAACTATCAGTTTTGGACGATTTTTAGATATCGTCCGTAAACTGCAGTTTAGCCAGTTACAATATATATATAAATATCTTACACTTTTTAGTTAATTGCATAAGCATAAGGTATAACTAAGGTAGATTCTAAGGTAGCATCCCAGGTCAGCATTTTCGACGAAATCTGAGTGGCTCCATTTATTTTTCAACTTGAATAAAGAACAATTTTTTGCAATGTACGTAAGTTTTTCTTCTATTGAATATGTTTTTATTATACATTTTTTTATATATTAAGTTTAAAAAAAATCCATGGTCACTCTTTTGAAAAAATCTATTAGAAATAGTTTTATTAGCCCCTATATGGTTTCTATGCGGCTTCTAACAGTGCTTTCTATAAGTATCTGATAGTTTGTATAAGCATTTACAAATGGAATACTTTTAATTGGATGAATTAAGATTTACAAATAGAAAAATCTACTTTAATTTTTCTATTAGTATCTATGCGGTTTTTGACATTTTTGTATATGCATCTATATGTTTGTATAAGAATTTATTAACTGGGCAAGTTCAGTCAAAGATATTTGATTTATTTGTAAATAAAAGCGTTTCAAGAAGGTAAAAATTAGTTTATAAAACTAAGAACATAAAATGATCGATTTAACACTCGAACTTCCGGAATTTTCGGAAAGCCAAATTGGCTCCTGGCAATTTTGAATCTTAAAATTGTATCATTATATAATACTTAGAAATGATCTTTAATATAAGTAGAGATTATTTTTATGTTTTCAAAATAATATTTCGCAGTTTGATAATTATTAACCCTGATCATATTTAATAATATTATGTTTATCTAATATTGTTGCTATTGACATTTTTTAAGTAATACTAATATAAATATTAATGTAATAAACGAAATACAATTATTTTAATAATATAGCGATTATTTAACACAAAACATGGTAGTTTGTCGTAACTCGTTATGACTTAAGGTGACGGCAAAGGTATACTACTCCGGAGATAGTGTCTTTTTCAATATTATTTTTATAAATAAGTAAATAAATAAATTATTAATATTTTACAATAAATTATTGTAAAATATATATTTAGAAATGTGTAATGTTGGTAACCTTAGCTTCCACAAAGCCTTAAGGCGATGTATTAGCCTGTTGCACCGCAGTTAGTGTCTTCTTTAAAATTTTGGTAATAAGTAAACTATATTAATAATAATCAGGCGATTCATTTTTTATGTGAGAATCTTATGGGCAAAAAAATTCGTTTATTTATTGTAAGACTTTGTTTTTAGTTTGAACTTTTCTTATGTATTAAGTTAGTACAGAACATTCAGGCAAGGTTCCAAGACAAAAGTTTACAATAAAAATTGCCATATCTTTGATGGGACTGAAAAATGAAACGTTTTGAAACGAAAATGATTTTTCAGAAAAAGGTCAAGTAATAAAAACAGGTAGCCAGGCAGTCTACCTGCCTACCTAACTGGGGTTATTTTATCTTGAATTAGATAACAATATGGTCGTCAGATTAAGTGATGAGTAGTAGAAAGGTCGGAGATAACAAAAAATGCTTATAAATTATGTTAATAAGTAGCACGCGATATTATTATATTTCCGTAAATATCTTTCTTTAATAAATTGCACATGATACATTTCAAAGAAAAAACGTTTGATGACAGTTGCAGACCATACCAAACTGATCATGTGAATTGTGGTGTGTATCTTATGTACTTCTTGCATCATTTTAGATCAGGGCAACCATGCCAGACAAATTTTAATCCTAATCTTGAAAGACGGAGAATTGCTGAAACGCTACTGCAAGAATCTGAGGATATGCGGGAACTATGTATACACTGCCCACTCGTAAAAACTGACACATTTGTATCCTGCAAGTATTGCAGAAGATGTGGACACAGAAGGTGCATTGCAAAATGGGCTATTAATAAGACTGCCAAAGAATGGGAAGACCCTTCTGTAATTTACGTTTGTCCCTCTTGCATCAAAGGCAAACGTGAGTGGATGATAAGCAAGTAAGAGTATTATCCTGCATATATCGATGAAAAATCGAATTCTAATAACTATAAATTAGTCATTTGATACGAGCTGAACAGCGGTTAAAAAATAACGAGCTGTCGAGCGGTATCTGCATAAAAGCCATAAATACGTATATTTCCCATAACCCAGATCCTTCCA
>JABFPJ010006605.1:0-10733 GCA_022817425.1 Gryon sp. ZL-2020
TATATATATATTTATACTTAATTATATTCTAATTCGGAACGTTAGTCCTGATTAATCTGTATTTGATTCCAAGTAAATAACTTTACTACGTATAGAATGCAATTTCACTGCTCATAATGTCAAAATTAATGCGATTGAGTTTTTAAATATGAACTCACACTATTTTTGTGTTAAATGGTTACACAGAAATTGCTTAACTTGGAGAACAATTTTCACAGTTTCCTGATTCACACAATTTGATGAATTTTTTTGTATTTTGTGTAAAGTTTAATCGAATTACACACAAAAATGTGTATACTTCTTTGACGATTTTTTACAGTGTATTTATAAATAAATAACTTTTGTTTACTTGTTAACAAATTTTATTTATATAAACATTGTAAATAATGAGGTTATGTTAAACAAATTATATTTCCTTTTTAACTCTATAGTTAACAGAAAAATTCACAAACATAATATAATCTCATTATTAACGATCAGCATAACTTTTGTGCAAGGCTATTTGTTCGAAACAACTAATTTCTGTATCGTATCCTTTTTCCGAAGGAAACCGAATATCATATATTGTGAGTGATAATTGAAATGAAAATGTATATAAAAGCTTGAAAGTCTATTTTCAAGGTGCTGAAATGAAGAAAAATAAAAATCGTTGTCAAATATAGATATGAATAATGTAAAGGTAAAAATATAATGTAAAATTCTGCATAGAAATATTCTATTTAAGAAAAGTGTTTCAGTTAAATAAAAAAAAAAATATTGTTTCACAAAAATTATGTCTTATTATACAAAATAAATGCATACAGTATAAAATAATGGACCATTATTTTTTCTGCATTTCTGAACTTGAAAATAATTCAACTTGCAACAAAAGTCCTTCTTACAACAAAAAGAACTTTTTTCCCATTTATAATTATTTTCTGAAACAAACAAGAAAAATGTATTTTCAAACAAAAAAATAATACGTTTAAATTGAAACCAAGAACAAAGAAAGATATTAGATAGACACGATGGCCTTATTAGATATTTAAATTTGCTTTTTATTTGAATTTCATATAATAAAAAATTAAAAATATTCCTTACTCTATAGCAATCCCTCATTAAGGCACAAAAAAGAAAGCCGCATTAAATCATTTAAATTAGAGATTAAATCTTGACATGTAACTCTTTATTTTCGCGGTAATTAAAATATCTTCGTTCTTAAATTGCAGTTTACATTTCATTTTGAAATTGCATTTGAAACGAACGCGGCAATTTGTCAAAACAATATTTTCATGATAAATAAAGTCATTTGATTAATGACTTGGTAATCTGTACAAGCGTTGTTTAATGGCACGAACAGAAGTAACTGACCATTATGTTAATAGAAAGCTATGATATATCGTGTACTAATAAAAGCCAGAATCATTAAAGATGGCCCCTTTTGTGCACCCTTACAAGCAACACCAATTAACGGAAAGTTGCTAAAATGTTAGCGACCCAAATTGAGTTAAACTTCAGTCGACCTATAATGTGGCTAAGTTGATGGCTGCCTAAGCACTTGGAATTATAATTTAGCGGGTTTAATTAGTGTCCGAAGAGAATCGGTACATTATACATTGATTCGTTAGTCACGTTTATCTCCAGGGATCGAGAGTTGTGTGCAACATAAAGCTATTAAATGAACACTAAGGTTGACCGAATTTCCCATTTCCACAAGTTTTACTCAATCACATTAAAAAAGTTATTATTATTATTATTTCCTTTTTGTATTAAAACAAATTTAGCAAATTCATGTTTTTAAGTTTTGTATAGCATTTTGTTTAAAATTTTCAATTTTATATAAAAATATTGAAATCAAAAAAGGACCAGTAATGAAAAGTAATTTTACAATATTGTAAACTATTGTTAATGTAAACTAATGTGCTAATGTAAACTATTATTCATTTTTAACTAAAAGTTTCAAGTAAAAAACTAAATATATTCACCTTTCACATATATGTTTTTATATAAAATTTATTGTTTTTTTTTCTTCTCTTTGTTTTCCTGTGACATTTAAAATCATAATCTGATAAAAAACACTTTGATATTTAATTTTATTTATTCCAAACAAATTTTAATTTTTTAATGAATTTTCCTGTTGTTTTCCATTAACCAACATATTCTCTAATTACTTTTATTTATTACAATTTAATAAAAACAATGCAAATATTAATTTCCTTTTTTCCAAGTAGATGTATATTTGTCCGAATTTTTGCAAGAGAGCGTACATTTAACTTTTTTTTCGCTGAGCAATTCGCAGATGGAAAAATGACAATTTTTCTATTTTTCATGCAAAAGAGCCTAAAAGCCGAGGCAGCGGCACAGTTGCTCGCTCGTAATGAAATCCTCTTTTCATTTGAACAAAAGAATACCAAATCATTCAAAATCTCGCTCGTTATTATGAATGAATATAATTGTTACGTCGCGCGGAAACGGAGCGAAAAATAATCACTGACGAGAGATAGTCGAAAAGGCCGATGCAAGTGGAACTGAACAAGTGACGAATTCTTACTGTGAGATGCATCGTAAATCAGTTTCGTTAGTTTGTTTATATTATTTCTTGGATAAAAACAAAAAATAGCAAAAAACCATAATGTTATTTTATTATTTCACTTTTTCAAAGTGTAATTTTTCAATAGATTGGGTTTATATTCATTTTTATTCAAAATGTCAATACTATTCACAGACTTGGTTGAATATACAATTTTTGTAAATAACGAAAACATCAAATCACATTTTTCATATATCATATTTCAGTTTTCTTGAGTATCATTTGTGAACCTTTTTCTAGACTCCTTCACTTTTTTACTTTCAAAAAAACTGTCTGGTCTTTGATTCGATTTCAGTTTTTTTGATTCACTTTTTCAGTGGAAAAGTTCATATACATAATGTATATTTCGAATATGAAAAATAAACCATCAATAAAAGAACTAATGCAAACTTTTGATGCCATTCTTTTCCGATAAGAAATATTCATGAAAATGTTCTTTCCTATTTATATTCAAGACTCATTTCATGAAGTTAATAAATATTAAAGCATCATTAAAAAAATGTGTTTGATTTAAAATTTTCAAAAAAATGTCATTTTTGGATTATCAAATCCAAAATCCTTTCTCAACCCTTCTTTTTCAGAGTCTTTTTCAACTTAAGTAGCCGTGTCCTTCAGAAAATACAAAGCAGAGTTATTAATATCCAAACATTTTTATCTCACATTTACAATCCATCCTTTAATAATCCACAAAATAATCCAACATTAAACCCTGTAAGTGTCCCAAAAATAGACTTTTCAAAATCCCATTCAAATGCCATAAAAAACATCCCACAGGCAAACATTGCCAAAAGCCTCTCATCGATCCCCACAAATAAACACTATAAGTTCAAAAAAGTACGTGAATGGAAACTGACTTCCTACAGTCGCAAATTCAAACCACCAAGAGCTATTTGAGATCGGACGTAGTTGGTCTTAAAAATAAATTGCTTTTCTCATCCCACGCATCTTCGATTTTAACAACGCAGATACAAAATATCCAAAAGTCTTTTCTCTCGCACATCTCTTTAAAACCCACAAAGAAGCATGTTTCAATGAGCAAATAAAAGCACCGCAAACGTGTGCTTTGACGCGCCGTTACTTAAGGGTGAGAATGTTACGACTAGGAAGCATCTCAAATATCACCAACTCTCTGATGTGATATGGCAAACTTGCTACCTAAGTGAAGAAAAGGGTGTCAAAACTGATGCTTATCTTTGTCTCTTTCTTTCGACTCCATTACTTTTTTTTACTATCAGTCTTTCTTTGTTTTCGGTGTAATTTAAGCCGAAATGAGACACCGAGAAGCATTGTCTGACTCATGCCAACAAATACAGGTCCAAAAAAGTGGTCGATTTGGACAAAACTCGCCCACTTCATTGACGCATGTCACTGACCATGCTGCCCTTTTTTCTTCTCTCTCTTTCTCTTTTGAACCTCTTTTTTTATAGCCGTTACTTCATGCCGTTGTAAAGCTTCGCGACATGATACGGATTGAATTGATTTACACGACGCATGAATGCGAAATAAATGATTTCACATTTTTCCGGAATTGATGACAGATTTATTTTACTGCGATCAATTTTTGCGTTTCCAGAATCATTTTTTTTTTGTCAAATACACAACAAAATTCGAAAAATATTGGAGATCAAAATTGTTATTAAATACACACAAAATTCATGCACAAACTTTTTGCAACTCAAAAAACCATTTTTTTATATATTTTTTTTTTTTACATTAAAATGTAAAAAACCATAGTTTTTTACATTTTAATAAAAAGAAATGAACTATTTCCGATTAAATATGTCCAATTTAAAAATGAACGAAAATACAAATTTATAGAATGACTGGGGGAAAATGTGATATCCCAAAATGAAAACGGAAATATGGACATATTAATGAATTGTTACGACTGATTGTAATGGTAAATTATGGCAAGAAATATGAGACATCCCTTAGTGGGATGCATCGACAATAACAGAAATCGATGCTGAATAAAATTATTTGACCGAATTGATAATGTTGACGATAGATATTGATTTGGTCTAATTTAAGACAATTAAACGAGCAGATGTGGCTTTCATTCAGTTGTAATAATATTATATATTCGCGGCAATCAAAATCATTATACAACCATAATCCAAAAATTGTTCTATTTCTGCCTACAAAATAATGATTAATATTTAATTCAACTTTCAATGTACATCAATTAAATTTATTTCAGTAACGCATTATAAAATGAAATAAACTTAAAAAGGAAAACTTTTACAAAGTCAAAGGTTTTGAAAAAATGAAACTTAAAAGGTAACCAAGAAGTTCAAAAAAAGCTGTACAATTAAATTTTGTCAAACATGAATTTGCAAAAGTAACTGCAAGACATACATTTTCAATATGACAAATACTAAAATGAATGCTGGCAAAACACAAAGTCACTAGGCGTGTTTTTGCGCGTTCATATCTCACAGACGTGCGCATAATATTTTTCTTAGAAAGTACTTTACTTGTTCCCCGTTAAATATTACATTCAAAAGCGAAGCTATATGTGAAACTTGCTTCTCTTCCTATACATAACAAAACGCGCTTTCATATTACTTTGCACACGTCCTACATTTTTGTTAATGGTACAATTATTTTGACAATTTGCGGATACAAATTCTAATGGCATTTTTCAAGTGCTTTAATTATTTTATTTAATTGCATCTAAAATATCATCAATTCAATTAAAACAAGTTCTTCTCCAATAAAAACTTAAAACAATTAATTTGCTAAAGTGCTTTTTTAAGTGAACCTTCAGAACCAGAAAGTATTTCAATTTTAATAAAAACAATGTTTTAATCAATTTTGCTAAACTAATTTTTTTCTCTTCGAATCAAACTAACAATTGATAACTGTCTATAATGTCTTTTATCTATTAAAATATTGACATGCGATATGAACCGAAGAGCCGTTTAAAGCAACAAAGCAGATAATAAAACTGATTGTTTTCTAGCGTGGAATAAGTTTTATCTCACGTTTATTAATATTACATATCAATACTAATGTTTGCTTTCGGAAATCTGATACTAGCAAATAAATGCACAAGCAATTAAGGGAAAAACCAAAATCCAAAAATGAAATTCTATACTCGATGTTTAATCAATAAGTTATTAAATTGCCGATTGAATATTCAACGTTGACTCAGTTTGTGTTATCCAGTAGAATCATTGTGAAAATAAGTGCGCTCGTTGCAATAAAACAAAAGGCAACCGTAACACGAACGTTATTTCACTGGAAAACACTGGCCATTAGATAACTGTTATATGCATTATTTTACGACGTCAACTTAAACAAAATCCATAAAGTTGACGCCGTATAACATTAAATAATTGCTTTTTATGTTTTCACCAGCAACGTTTTTCCACAATTCTTTACAATATTGCACAGGAAAATGTCTCATAACTGTAATCTGCTCATTTTTCCTTTTTCTATAACATTTATTAATATTTTGTTAGAATACTTAATGACAAAAAAATTATAGATCAAACATCAATCATCCACAGATGACACGTCAACACACTTCTACTCGTTCAATAAAAGCTCCAAAAGCTCATCACAAATAGTGTTCAACAAATTTCCATCACAACATAGAAATTAATTCGCCAAAACGCAATAACCCTATAAGATATTGAACCAACATTATTACCCAATGATAATCGTTCACGGTGTGTTATATATGTATATATATATATGTGTGTATATATATACGTCTGCCAGGAAAATCCCAACTTTGATTCTCTCCGTGTATGTGTTTCACTTGGTAATTTTCACTGTAAAACCAAAATGTGAATTTTGCAAATTGCAAAACGCCACACGTACACGGCTGGGGTAAATAAAAACTGTTGTGTCAAAGCACCGTGTGCGTCGCTGACCAAAACGCGACCGCGGACATTATGGGACGTCCACCCTCAGACCGTCACTCGACGTCAGTTTGAGGTGAAATGCGAGAATCGCGCCGACCGCGGCGCCTCTCGCGGCTCACACTCTCAATAACGCAGTTCAAGAGAGCTCGCAGAAAAGCTCCCCGTCAATTGATCCAGATACTTTTCCTTGAATTATCCCCCCGGAAGTCAAGGGGCACAGGGGAGATTTGTACACCGCAGAACGGTGCAAAAAAGAACATCCTTTCACGGCCATATTTTCCATGCGTACTTGAAATGCCAGATAAATAATTGATTGAACTCAATTTATGGATTTATAACTTGAAAATGTAACCTCATTTATGCTTTAATGACAAAAGTAAAAAAGTCCCGAAGTTCTAAGGACGATATTTTGTTTAACCCTTCGTAGATCAGTGACAAGGTTCTGATCTATAACGAGTTAATTTAAAATTGCGGATATTTTGATCGATTTTTGACTGAATTGCTTGGTATGACTTGGAATAACATAAATTGTCCTTTAAATATGACTTAACTCCAAAGGTAACTCAGAGTTCAGCAATGAGTTAAATCGCCAAACATTTCGTTAAAAATATTTGTCATGATTGATGTGTAAGTCTTGGCTATTCATCTAGATAACGAGGATATCTGGGGTGATCATTTGGAGTAGTGAGGGATAGAAAACAAAATGGCGGCTGGTATTTTGTATGTGTGTGCCGCTGGAGCTTGCGTCGAGAGGGTCACGTGACACGGAGCAACCGCGTAACCTCGACGAGATATTTTCACCCAATAGCCGGGCGGCTCGGCGCGGAAAATCAATAGCGAAAAAGCTGCGTGACGTCATCGCGTGCCAAACGATCGACCAATGCGACGCGGGCGGCGCCGGCCAATTCCTTCTTGCCAATCAATAAAGAAGGCACCAACACACAAAGACGACGTCGCCGACTTTTCTCGACACCTACCAAAAGGCCCATATGTTTTCTTCAACCCTTCCCCCCTTCTTTTCAGTTTGTTCATTATCTTTTTATTCAAATGAAGTCTTCAATCATTCAACATATTATCAAACACATAATAAGAAACGAGAAAGCACAAATTATGATAGCGTGAATGAAAAAGAGTTTAATCAATAGCTTCGCGAGAGCAACACAACAATTTTGTTCGGCGCTTTTTCTTTGTTTATTGCTATATTTTAAAATTATAAGTTACATTTCATGGGATAAGAATTAATACAAATTGAATAAATACATGGGAAAAGATGTCTCTTAATTTGTATTATATTTTATCGCATTCTAACTCCAGAAAATTTGTTTGAAAAGTTTTTGAAAAATTACCCCACAAATACGATAAATTGTTATTTCATATTACAAAATTGTTAAAAATGTAATTTTTCTTATTTATTGGGGATAATGTTTTGACGTGTTGTCTTCTGGAGTTGAAATACTATAAAAAGTAGTACAAATCAAGACAACGGATTATCTTGCGTGTTGAAAAACTAATAATTCAAAAACTTTTGATGAACATTGTGACTTAAAAATTCAAAACAAAACTGACAAGACTAAAAGCAATCCAACATTTACTCCTTTATTATTCGTCCCGCCTCGCAGATACTGTGTAATTGCAGTTTTATCGACAATGTAACATCTTTATAAACATATTATGGCCATACTTTTTGCACTGAAATTAATCCCACGGGATTTGCAAAGTTTTCGAAAGAAAAGAGAGATTACATCTGATTTTATGTATCAAATTTTATGCAAATTCATAAACATCGTCATTTAAACTAAACATAAAGTACAAGTTTTAAGCAAAATGTTTTATGACTTAAACTTAGTAATAAACAAAAAAAAGATGTACTTGAATAATTTGTGAACTATTGTTCTGATGGAGATAAAGTTTTATTATCAAAATCTAGAGCTAAATAATAATAAAAGTAAATAAATACACTGGGTATAAATTTTTATTCAGGGTTTTTCACTTTTTGAACTCGACTTTATTCTTGTTTCTTTCTTTCTTTTCATGCTTTTCAACTATTGTTTTACTCCACTGCGTTTCTGTTTGATTGTTCGTACGAACAATGTTATTATATAATCCTCAATGATTGAAAACAGCAGATTGTCTGTAATAATGTATCCGACCTAACTGATGGCCATTCTTTTCAATCAATGAAAAAAACTGAATTTAAGAAATTGAATAATAAAACATATTCATTATCTTTTCACTAATTCTGTTAATATCTAAATTGGAATGAATGGAAATTTCAATAATGGAAAATAATCACTTTGGAAAGTCACAATAATCATTTTTTTTGCAAATAAATAAAAATCTTTTTTTTTTAAATAAAAAGATTTTTTATTTGTCTAGAAATGAAAATGTTTACTTTTTTATATGATGCGAAAAAGGCAAAAAAATCATGCAATTTGTAGTCATACTTTTTCTATAAAAATACCCGAACACAAAAAATATATATCAAAATATAAAAACATATATATATATATATATTACTTATATGCACCTCGAAAAAGAGCGAATTTTCACTACTTCAAATTTTATAGATATAGAATATCATTCACGCAAAAAATATTTTTTTCTAATTTCAGGAATTTAAAAAATGTAACATCAATATTCCATCAATATGTAACATTGAAAAAAAGTTATTTTTAATCAAATGGTTTTTTTAATGTCGCCGTACATTAAAGCACGCGCAAGTTGCTTTTAATCGTTATTACAACGGAAAATACAACGTTACTCTCCCTTTCTCTCTGCATTTGTGATGAAGTCTTGTCAATTGAGCGTTAAGTAACATCGTAAAGCAAGATTAGGTAACAACAAATGAGATAATCATTGAGATTCGGTGCGACCCACACAGAATGCTCAATCGACCTTGCCAAAATCATTGACTTAACGCTGTTAGAACCTACTCACTCCATTTGCCAACTTAATAGATAACTTAATGACATTAAAACACAAATTCATTTTCATTTTGTTTACATAATTAAATCTCCATTTTATTTATCAGCTTATAAATTTCTATATACATCTATATATATATATTTTTTTTTGTAAATGTCAAATGCTATGAAAAAAGTTCTACAACTTTCAATAAAACACTCACCCACTTTGTTTTTAACTATATTGAATGTGAGTTATTCTGAAGTAAATTTGCAATTTTTTTTTGAAAAAGTTATATAACTGAATTGAAAAGTATGATTATTATACTATGTCAATTGCTGTCATATTGTGATGCTGAAATGAACAGTTAAGCTCAACAACCAAACTCTTGATTCACAAAGCTCCAAAAATAGGCAGATGATCAATAAAAGATGCATCAATTTACCTGATGTATCAAGTTAACTGATCAGCTATTTGATATATGTGCGATTATCCCGACAACTTGAAATATTTGCATTTTCAATAAAGTTACGATAAATAGACGCTGTCAGTTGATACGCTTAGATTATTTCTTTCGGATTAGTTTTTATCATTCAAGTAATTATTATTTAATGATGTCAAGTTGTTAAGTTTTTTTTGTTTTAATTTTTCTGATATTAATGACATATAATATCAGATAATGACATATAATATAAATATCATTTAAATCTTCAACGTAAAAATGAAAATAAATGACGCAAAATTGTTTAAATTATATTTTAGCAACTTGAACTTAGATAATGTTTCATAATTATTATCAGATGAAATATCATGTTGTCCTGAAGGTAATTTATTAAACTTAATTTCAAGTTATGTCAAATTTATGATTCTAATTATGAAGAAAAAATTTTCTTTTCTTGTATATTTATCTACGTTTGCATTAGAATTTAAATTCAAAATTATGATACAATTTTTTGCTGAATTTAATATAAAAAGCACTCCGTTACCGAATTTTAATACGTCTCAATTTTGATCAGGAAATGATTAAAAGAGTGGAATTATTTATAAGATTTCTTAAAAAGCTGAAATTCCAGTGCATTCATTTAATATTCACGTATATATTGCAAATCGCACAGGAAATATGTAGTTTAATTAATGCATTCAATTAAATTAGATTTATTGAAGTAAAACGTAATACACTGACAATCATAGATCATGAATTTTTACTCTTTTTAATAGCATTCTGAATCCATCCGAAAAAATCATCAATTTTGCTGTAAAAAACAGTAAAAATGAAAGTTATTTTAGTAAATATTTACGTTATTTTCTTCATAAATTATTGTTTTTAACAGTAAAATTTGATGATTCTTTGCCGATGGATTCAGAATGCTATTAAAAACAGTAAT
>JABFPJ010006606.1:0-10733 GCA_022817425.1 Gryon sp. ZL-2020
TAATTATATCGAAAACTAAACTTTATAAATAAAGTTTTATTAATTATTTATATAATTGGAAATAAAAAATATATAGTTATTTAATTTTTGTATTATTAACTAAACGCAGCTTTAGTTAATAATAGAACTCTAGAATAGAACTTTAGAACTCTTTAATTGGTCCAAAAATCAGAAAAATAAATCATGCATTTTTTGAGAGATATATATATATTTTTTTTTGTTTAAAAAATGCAAATTTTCAGGTTATAATTAAATAATATAATAAGTAGTGGAAATTTTAGTTAGAAAATGCTTACTACGACATTTTTTTATTATGATACTAACTCTTAAAATATGTTTAAATAAAGGATGTCATCTTATTGCTGATAATTTTAAAAAATCATAACTTAAAAAATAGTTGTCAAAATGAAAAACGCCAAAATTTTCGATATAAAATCATAAAAAAATATTTTACATTAATTTTCAGATTCACCTCTAACTTTCATATGGAATGACCCATATACAGGGTGTAACATAAATGTATGACACGAATATGACTATTAGACTCCTTGTCAAAAGTTCTTCAAAAATGGTCATTGCCACAGGTTTAGCCATGGTCGCCACAGTATTGCCCATACTATGGCAAATATTATGCCAAGAGCCACATTCCTTGCCATACCATGGCTTGTATCATGGCGCATGACCATAGCATTTGCCATAGCTTGGGAAACGCCGTGGCAACCATGGCTGAATCTGTGGCAATGTCTAATTTTGCAGAACTTTTGACTAGGAGTCTGATGGTCATATTCATGTCATATATTTATGGTACACCCTGTATACTTTTTTTCAAATTTCGAAAACACTTTCAGTTATAACTAAATAGTTTTTGTTAAGTAATATACACTGAAAAAAATATCTTTTTGTTCAAAATAAAAATATACTTGAATTTTAAATAAAACAATAAAAAAATTTTTTTGGGAATATTTTCTACTTGATTCAAATATACTTAATTCAAGATACCATTTTTTACAGTGTACATATAAATTCAACGTAAATCTGAACAGTGAAAATCACTTTAAAAAAGCTAAAATATTCATTTTTTCATATGCACAGAGTTGATAATTTATTTATCTTCTTAAACATTAATCGTATTTTTTGTTCATCGGAAGAAATAAGCATATAACAAAAATAGAAGGAAACAATTGCAGCGAATTTTCAAGCACTTTTATAGTTGTTATGTCGATTTCGATGTGGTATAATTCGATTATTTTATATTTATAAATGATGTGATTTTCGCTTATCTTTGATTAATTTATATCGATTAAATAAATTTCGCATGCCTGAGTAGTGCGAAAATCTTCGCACACGGCTCAAGCGTGCGAAATACACGGGTCACGCGTAAAAACTTTCTTCAGTGTATAAACAAATCTATAATAACGTATTGCTAGATGATAAAAGTATATTATGAAGTCTTTGAATGTAAATATTTGTTATGAACCTACTAAAATATTTATCCGTATATATTGGCTTTTTGAACATAAAATTGTGAAAACCTTTTTCTGCGCAATTTATTTTATATTATTAAAAATAACTTTGTGAAGTTGTGAAGGAAAACGTCAAAGACAGGAAATATGCAACTAATTTAAAAGGAATTCCTGTGTCTGCAATGACGCTTTTTTCTCTTTCACTTTTCAATGAATAAAATCTCGTCAAGAGTTTTTAAATGGCTTTTCTGACGAATTCAAGCATGGCGAATTCATTGACAGGATATTTTCTTATATCTTGATGAAGCGTCTTCTCGCGACATAGACAGAACATCTTCTTGCTTTTGATTTATAAGTTTACGCTAACGCCAGTTTACCTCGAAAATAAACAGGTCTCCTTGTAAGAAGGACATTAAACTTCGCAAGCCATCGAAAGTTCAAGTGAAGATATTATTATTAATTGACGTTATGACTGAGAGCAAAATTTTTGTGGTATTAAATATTTGAGCGATCAATCTCATTCAAAATCTCCTATTAACATTCCAATTATGATCAAGAATAAGTTTTATAGTTATAAATTTCAATTTGTAGAAACGAAAGACTTTATCTGGCGCACTAGCCTATAAATTAAACCGCAAGAGTAGACGCCTATTTTATATGCTTTTTCCTGCGCTGGCTGTGGCTAATTGTGCCACTAAATGTTTTTTATTCGTCGCATAAATAACATCACCTCCGATAGCTTCTTCCCTTACTTCCTGTCGTGTGGTAGCAACCAGGTTAGACCTGACGCAATAAATTTATCGACGTGACACACGACTTTCATACCACCAAGAATGAACTGCAATATGAAAGAAAATCGAATGCGAAATGTAATAATGAAGTATGAATTCGTTATTATTTATAGACAAAGCTTTACTTTACATACTATCATCCTAATCCAAACACATAAATGCGCTTGAGCGCAAATAACATTTATCCTTTGATATATAGATTAATTCAACAGTAATAAATTATTATATATTAATATTTTAACATTAAAGCAAATTCCGACGCTTAGTATGACATGATAATATCAATATGAACAAAGCTCATGAGCGACCGGACACTGAGAGTGACATGTTTATGTAAAGATGCGTGACTGTATATATAGTAAGGTGGATTGCTGAAAAATGCAAAAGGGGAAGTGTAAAAAAAACTGAGACTTGATTAATGAATGCGTTTCTGAATCGGTAAAATAACAAATAATGTGATGCATGTAGACTTGTCGGATAAAATGATGGGGAACAAGAGTTGAAAGTGTGCAAATTGTATAAACCTTGTAAGGGTGACGCATATAAATCGTTCAATGAAAAATGAAGCGTTTGAAAATAGACTATGTTTTAAAGTTTATGTTCGATACAAAAACAAATTATCATAATGTCAAATGATATTATGAATTAAAAAAAATTATAAAACTGATTTTGGTAAGCTTATTATTTTATTTGATATTTAAGAAATTGAATGAACATAAACTTTCTTAGTGTGTGGATGAAAAATGAAACATTTTCATCTTATGGTAGAAGAAGAATATTCCCTTCTTCGGGTTGTGACTAACGTTTCTTTTCATAAAAGCACTACTTTTCTCTCTCAAGAATGGAAAGCACACTTTCCTTCCGTAGGGAGGAAAATAAGTATCATAGAAATTCTTATTGCGTCGTAATAACTTTTATATGAAAAAAATCACTTTAAGAAAATCCGTTAAAAAAATACACACACAAGTATAATAATTAAATTTTCATTTCGTATAAGTAAGTAATAAAGAATATACGATTAATTTATACAAATGTATGAACCAGTGATTGCGTATTTGTGAAATTTAAAGAACCTGGAATAAAGTATGATAGATTGTTCTATATATTAAACAAATCATTCGTACCAGGTGAAAAGAATTGTATCATGATCAAAATACAGTAATTTTTCTTGAAAATTAAATTCATTTTTTTCCATAATCATTACATATCTACCGAAATTTTTCTACTTTATTGCTAGTATTCTTAAAATGAGAAACTCGGAATAAGAAAGAAAAAAAAAAGACTACCCGTAATTCCCATTGAGCAACATAAGCGTGTTATTTTTTTCGCGCATTAGACAAACTGTGATTCTAATCGACCTCATGGGAGATCACATTAGCGTTGCCCGGTACATAAGGTATGACAGAGCGACGCGTTGCACGAAAGTATGTTTTCGTATATATAACTGAGATTAACTCACATAATCTAGTACTCTGGACGAAAAACTTAGCGCGTTATGTCACCATCACATCTGCGAGTGCCGCGCGAAAGATAAAAAATAAACATGGCTTAGATGGTTTGTGATTAAAATGACACACAGAAATGGGTTGTTCTACATGCAGAAAATTGTGTGCATTGATAATACAATGACGGCAAATTTACAATACACAAAAAAGGGATGTTATAGAAGAAACGTTAACACAGTAAGCAGAATATAAAAAAACAAAAAAAAGACAAAAAAAATATAAAGGTAACAAAAACATTGTATACAAAAGAGCAGTCACATCATTCTGACGATTTTACTATAGGTCAGACATTGCATGCAATGGCCCGGCGATGTCGATGGAATACAATGATACGAATGTTGAAATTAACGTGAAACTAGTAGTAATACCAAGAATAGAGCTAACATGATATGAATTATAGATCAGATCTATTTCTTTGAGCTTGCAGCACTCCTTTATCCAAATATTTTTGAAAGACATAATAAAAACTATTTTATAATTAAAATGTACAAAACAGAGTTTTAACTGATCTTGTATAAATTATAAAAGTTGTTTGTTGTTCTTATTAAATTAAATTTTATCAATCTTAATTTTACATTCTTAGAACACGTGCTTTGGATTAAAACGCATGTATAAATGTATACAATAAACTTTATTAATACTTTTATAATGTCTTTATTAAATTTCTTTTTACGGAAAACGAGTATTTATTAGGATATAACGCAGGATTATTGGAAAACTCTGTACACGCAAAGGCTTGAATGATGTTTTAATTTGCGAGCAAAATAGCCGCATTTCTATCTAAGCTTAGTTATCAGTTGGTTGAGTGTTTATTTAGTTTTGTGTGCGATGTCGTGCTCGTTTACTCGACATCGTACGGTAATGAGATTTTTTGTATTGCGTCAAATATTTAAAATCAGCACACTTCATTTATCATTCTCGATTTTGAAAGGTGGCCTAAATGTGGCGTTTTTTTCCTTGCCGCAACACGTAAAGCAACAGGAACAACAGTGCTCGACCTCCAGTTACCCTTTTGCTTTGGTCGAGAAAAGGATACAACGCAAAGGCAATCGATAAGTAAACAAGTTTGACGGCTACTCTTTTTTCTTCCAGCAGAAATCTTTACCACAGTGAAACAACTTACTAAAATTCATTAACGAGTAGTGTTACCATCGAAATTAGTGCAACGCATATACAATCAGATTACAGTCAAAGTTTACCGAAAGCGAATATTTTTACAAACTTTTCTCATTATCCCTTTGTCAAAGAAAAATATAATAAAAACATGAATCGTATTTATTAACTTGAAAACATTTTTATTTTCTGATACATAATGTAGATGTTAAGATCAAAGATCAAAGATTAAAATAGGTCAATGAGCAAAACAAAAAAAAACAAAAATGTTAACAAATTGAAATAAAAATATTAGAGATTCTCATAAAAAATTATTATATCGCTGGTCTGTGGTTATCTCGAAAACTTTGAAATTAGTATTAAGAATATTACATGTTTTATTAGATTTTTTTGAAAAAGTTTTGATTGTGGTGATACATACGTGCTGTAATAAGAACTAAGCAATGATGCATATTTTCGATTTAATATGTTATAGTGATATGATAAAAATGAACTTATGATAAAAAATTTTTTATGATAAAAATTTAAATATGATAAAAATGATAATTTGTTGAAGAATGTTTTACAAACAACATAAAATTTCATATATTACTTTTCTTGAATAAATATTGACCCTTTAATAGTAAGGCTCTTTTGCACTGAAAAAAACTGATCAACAGATATTTTATTATTTATTATGATAATGCCATCATATTATAATCGGCAAGGTGTCGAGTGTGCAACAGTTTTTTGTGTGTTGTGTGTATATTATTGTATTCTTTATTGTGTTGTTCATTTGCAGTGTCTGTTTTTATTGTATAAAAAGTGGCTTATTATTATGAATTCTGATATATATTTTTGAATATTCTTTGTAATAATGTTAAAAATTAAAAAAAATGTAAATATATGTAATAAAATGTAAATATAATTTGAAATTATTCAAAATGAAAATTTAGTTAAATCTAATGTTTCTTTGTTTACAACTTTTATTGCCCATGACTATAAATCGTTCAACAAACTATAATATATATGTACTATATAATTCGTTTTTTTTTTGTATTTTGCATTTTATTTTTAAGTATATTTGTCACTTATTGTCGTCAGTTAGTTTAACTGATATTGAATGTAAACTTTACTGAATGCTTCAGTTATGCGATTGTTAACTGAACAGTACTGTTATAATTCCGGAAATGTACTGATTTTATGTGTGAGCGCTCATTAATGTTTAGTCTTCATTTAATTAAGTTGAACCTATTTTAATAAAATTATTCCTGCATTTTACAGTGAATGAAGCACTTGTCTATCACTGGTGAAAATAGCTGTCGATGACTAATGCAGTTAAGACAAAAAATGTCAATAACTGAAACACGATTTTATTTATTTATTTATTTAAACTAAAATATGCAAAATACTTATAACTCATTTTTTATGTGATATATATCTAAATGATTAATTCACTTATCATTTTATTTGTTTATTAATCATGCACCATCTATACTGTATTCCATAACAAAAATGATAAAATTCTTTAATGCGTACAATAGCGGGTACATTACCATACTTCTGTCTTTCAAACTAAACTGAAAGTTATAAAGAAAGTATCATGCAAAATATTTCAACCAAATTAGTGTAAATTTTGTTGAAAATAATGTTGAAAAATATGTTTTGGTAGTATATGAATGGCATTTAAATTATTATACACGAATAAATAATACAATAATAGTGTATAAGAGCTCGAGAGACAGTGTTTCACTGGATTGAGGCTGGATACAACGCTGCTTATACGATGTGTATTCGAATCCTATCCAGATTTAATTTATATTAGATCCCGATTCAGAATCAAGATGCAGACTGGAACTTGTTTGGATCAAGACTGAATGAGGTTTGGATCCACAATAAGGAACAGTATAGAGTCACGATTCAGTTAAAAATGTCCGCTCACGAGTGTAGTACATTAGTTCTTACATACTTGAATTCTGAGAAAACCTAAGCAGATATATATGTAACCAGTTAAAAATAATGATCTCTTGTAATTTGACGCCATCTTTTTAGTATTGGAAAAAGTATTCTTTATGACGAAGAAGTTAATATCAAAAACTTGTCGCGGCTTAGAATTTTGACCGTTAATGCTTTTTAAAGAACAAAGTTACGTTTGTAAGATTACAATTGGTTATAATTACTTAAATTAATAGTTAAGACTTTTTCTCAAAGATAGTGAAATTTAATTAAGTAATTAATTGTTGGAAGATAAAAGGAATATAAAATGAAGGCATAAATCAATGTAGAATAATTGGCTGCAGAACAGTCGGTATTTTACATGGGTTCATACACTTTTTTCAATATACCTTTATTATTTGTGCACGGAATTTTCTAGGCAATGCGCACGATGAACAATATCAAATGCTTCATATTAAGAGAATGAAACGTGCGTTTTGTGCGTTAAATATGGTCTTAAACCCCGAAGCTACTGAAGCGCAGCCTGGGCAAACTTGGAAATAATTAAAATGTTCAGTTTTTCTCATTCCAGGTTTGTTGGCTGGCGCCAATTACTTCAGAAAAAAGGTAGATACAATCGTTTGTAGTACGCGCGTTGAATGGGCGGATGTGACGTATCTGCAATTGCAGTGCTCGTAATTACGGATACGTCACATACGTCAGCGTAGAGCAGAAAAAGCTGCATTACGTGGCTACTGCATTACGTAATTGTGGTGAGAAAATGAGATATGTATCTGCTTCAATCAACCAACGTCATTTAAGTATTTTTGCTTTACTCCTGTCGTTATGAGAATAGAAAAAACATATCTAATGGGACACATTGCACTGGCCAATTATCGCACATGTTTTAATTAAAATTATATTCGTTTCATTTATGCATAAGTTCAAAAAATTGCCAAGTCCAGTGAGATTGGTGAATTTTTACGTATATTCTTTTCAAGATTATTTTAAGCCAAAAGAACTATGTTCATTTATTCATCATTTGCCGCCCTATATTCAAATTTTATATTTTTTCTAGTATTTGAACAATAAACTATATCATTTCAAATTGAACTGTTTTATCAAGAATCTACTAGAAAAAGATAAATTTTCATTCGTGCATACTCATTCTATTGGAACTTTAAGTTCTAACTTTCAGTTATCGTTAAGTTATATTACAGTATGATATTTTGTTGCATGTTTAATTTTTTTTTACTTAATGTAATTCATATTAAAGCCTTTGATCTAATTTTAATGTTCCCCATATTTCCAACTAACTTTACATTGTACATGAGTTTAAATTGTTAGGAAGATATATCGATGCTTATTTAATTATTCTTGTATTCATAGACAAATTTTGTTTGCTACTTGTATATATAGTACATAATATCATGAAAACATCTTTTGTGTTATTATAAGAGTAAATTCGACAAAATATAATATTAAAAATTTTTTCATTTAAGTAAAACTTGAAAATTATTTTTTTGGTCGACACAAGTTTCTATTGTCACATTTTGCATGATATAACAGATGATAGATCGATATCGGAGAATCCTCATGACAATAAAAATGAACCGATGGCACTGTTGAGCAGATTAAAAAAATGATACTTCGACAGTAACATTCCGAGTAAACTGAAATGGTGCGCGGCTTGTAAAGTAAAAACTTTAAAACTTTGACGCGTCAAATTCACGGACGACGTAACGCTTTTTCGAATGACGTATAATCCGGATTAAAAATAAATTTAAAAAAAACCTAGTGAAGAAGAAAATGAAATAATCTTCGTAAATGGCGAAAACTTTGTACAAATTTCTAGCAGTGTAATGAAAGATTTCATACTTTGTTATTTAGATTTAAATAAAATGTTTGTTTCTTGTCGGAAAATTAAATAGTTTTACAAATTTATTTTTTGATAGACTAATTTAAACAATTTATATTTCAGAGAAAAAAATATTATTAAATATTCATATAATTTCTTAGGTATTTTCTCAAACATTATAAAAACATATTTTTGGAATTATTTTCGACATACGCATAAGGCAACTTACTTTTTAAGTAATAAAAAATACATAAATGTGTTAAAGTACTGACTGCAGGTTTGAATTTACTGTGGATGAAAGTTCGTCATTTTAAAATTCATTTAAATCTCTTACCACGAACAATCTAGTTAGTTTGCAGAACTGAAAGTTGACTTATGAACAACTTTGTTTAACGTGAAATAGTTATTATAAAAAGTTAGTTAATCCAACATTATTTTAAAACTCGTATGTGTGATATAAACCGGTGTTTCTTGAACATCAAATAATTATTTTCAGTGTTGTATGAGCACTTAAATTATTTAACTGCAATTATCGCATGAGAATTTAAAATCGTTATAGGTGCAAAAGTTGTTATCCATCAAAAGTAAAATTTCGTTAGTACCGTTTACATTTTATCCTCCGTGAAACTTTGGAATATATGGGAGTTTTATTGAAGCATTGTAAACTTCTTCTTTTAGCTGTTTCTTTTTTTTATAATTTATGTAGATAATTTACGCCCGTGATAAAAATTTTAGGTAAATAATTACTGAAACGTGTTTACGACGACTACCGACGAAATATTCCCTTAAAATAAAAGAAAAATATTTATTTTCATTACAACTTAGTAATTAGTACGAAACTTCAATACGCAGCACATTTTCTGTAGAAGTAAAAACTTTTTTTTTATCTTCAATATTTTATACGAACTAAAAAAATTTTGACATGAATAAAAGATGAATATTTTAATAAAAAATGTTTTCATAATAGTAGAAAAAAGACCAAATTAAATTTTAATTGTAAAACTGTAGCAGTGCATTGAATTTCAAATATCGTTTTCCGGACAAATTGTAAAATCTTTCATAAGACTAAGTGAATAAGTAGATGAATTGAATAAATGCAGTTATTTGAATTCATTAAACATTTATAAAAGTTACCAATTTGATTTTGGTTTGCTACGTGTTTTTTGCGCTAAAATAAAATTTTGTACTTTTATTTGTTTGACAAAATGAAAGAAAAAATGTATTTAGCAACTCTTTTAGTAAAGAAGAATTAAAATTGCTGGTAAATTAGCGATGATGTTTTCTTCGCACTTATTTATTACAAGTATGATTAATTGTTTGCAGCATCCCTTTTTTGTTTTACTGTAGACAGCTGTTCAAAAGAGATAATTGAGTTTAGCATATTTTAAGATGACTGAAACTTTACTCGTTTCAACGATTTAATCACTGTGCGACTGAAGTCTAGCAATGAAAACTTGAGCCTCATTTATATTACACGTGCAATTTATAGTGCAGTCTACGGCTCTGTGTCGGGACTTGCATTAAACTGTGGGAAATCCGATCTGATCCAATTTGAGACTCTTTTAATTTGGTTTACTCAAGAGAAACTGTGAGCTCATCGTGAAACACTGGCCTCTCTTCCTACTACTTCTGTGCCGTCCAAGTTTCCTCGAGAGAATACGAGACTGCGGTCGAACTTGGTGGAAAGCCCATGACCACTGGTCTGTGAACTGTTTAAATGTCTCTTGAGTATAATTACTCTTCATCGATTGCTTTTTGTCTTTTATTTGACTTAATGACGGTTGCAAATGAAAACGCAATGTTTCGCACTGTTTGCGCCAAACATTACATGTATTCAAATGTATAATCAGTTAGATAAGTTCCTTACACTTTCGTTTCTTTGCAAAATGCATTACCTTTTACTAATATATATATATATATATATATATATATATCTAACTAATATATATAAATATGAAAGTATGTTTGTTTGTTTGTTTGTTTGTTTGTTTGTTTATTTGTTTGTTTATTTGTTTGTTTGTTTGTTTGTTTGTTCGAGCATCACGCAAAATCTACCGAACCGATTTTGTTGAAATTTTGAGAGGAACTA
>JABFPJ010006607.1:0-10733 GCA_022817425.1 Gryon sp. ZL-2020
AAGTTGTCAATGTAACTTCATTAAAAGGGCTTTCTGTTGTAATGTTTGTTTTATCTTTTATATCACTTATTAATAGTGAGGTAGACTTAGTTGTTGTGAGTGAGCTATTTTCATCTTCAATTGCTTTTCCTGTAATTAGGCTTGTAGATTCTACATTATTTGTTACATTTTCCATCATCGTAGATGAAGGTGTAATTCTCAAAGGTATATCTTTTATTTTTTTGGTTACAGATTCTGTTGCTGAATTTGAACTTTCTTCTTCTATACTTATGGGTGATTTTACTGTAGTAAGATTTTCTTCTCTCCAATTTACAGTAGTAATTGAGTCAGTCATTAATTCATTTATTTGAGGAGATGTGTTTCTTTCTTCTATTATTGACTTTGTGACAGTAGTCCTCACATCTGAAGGTTTTAAATTAATTTTCATAGTTGTACTTTCTGTTAACGTCGGTGAAATTTCGGGTTCCACTGTTGCAATTTTTACAATTTCAGATGCAGCTTGTACTTCTGGAGTTGTTAAAGTAATTTTTTTAGATGCAGTTTCTGTTGCTAACGGTGAAAATTCTGTTTCTTTTTTTGTAGCGTTTATTAGTGCAATTGCACATCTTTTATTTGTTTCAGTTGTTGATTTTGGTACTGCCATAAAAGCATCAGTTCGATCTTTTGTAGAATTCGTTAATGTAAGTAAAGATTCTCCATGCAAAATTCCATGTGTTACTTCGTTTTCTTCATTTGCAGATTCCATTGTTGTAAATGATTTGCTTTCGTCTTCAGATGTGTTTGCTTCTACTGCAGTTAATGATTTTATTTCTTTAGTTGTAATTTCAACTATTGTAGTTGAAGGTATTACTATTGAAGATAAAGTCGTCATTTTTTCTGTTGCAATCTTTTTTTCTGAATAAGAACTGTTCTTGGTTACGGGTATCAATATTGTAGATGAAGTTGTTTCTTTTATAGTTGTGGTTCTCACTTTTTCGGTAGCAGTTTCTTGTATTGTAGATAAAATGTCTGATGGTGCTACTGTAGCTTCCTTGATTTCAGATACATTTTCTTTTTCTGACGTAAAAAGTTTATCCTTTTGAGTTGCGCTCTCTGTTGTTAAGGATGAAACATCTGTTTGTGCTTTTGTGACAGATGCTGCTTCAGTAGTGGTAAGTGATCGATTTTTATGTTTAGGACGATTTTCCATTATTGTAGTTAATGGTTCCATTTTTTCAGTTGCAGATAAAGTTGTTAATATTAAAGGTAGAGTCGGCTGTTTTCTTGTTGGAGTTTTTGTTACAAAATATGATTTGTCTACGTTTTTTGTTGTGCTTTCACTTAATGTAGTAGGATTTTTCTCTCTTAAAGTTGCTGTTCCTTTTTCAGATGTAGTTTCTCTAATCGAAGGTAAACTGTTTGTTTTTCCTGTTAGTGATTCTGTTAATGTAGATTTAAGACCCACTTCTGATGGTATAGAAGTAATTTCCTTACTTACACCTTCTATTAATGATTGTACTATTTTATTTTTCGTAGATCCAGTTGGTCCTATGGTATATCTAACTTCTTTCGATGCACTTCCCGTTGTAAGATATGAATTTTCTGTATGTACTTCTTGAACTTTTGTCAATGCAGATGTAAAGTCATCATTTGAAAGAGTTATTTCAGTTTTTTTAGTTGTAGATTCTTTTTTAGTAGGTAAAGTTTCTGACTGTATGGTTGTAGTATCCATAAAAGTAGATGCAATGTCTGTTTTCAAAGGTATATCTTTCTTAGTTGCACTTTCTGTTATGGTAGATAAAGATACTATGCCATCTTTCATGATTGTCGATGTCGTTTCTACTTCAGCCGGCGTAGAACTTTCTGCTTTCTCTTTTGTAGAATTTCTTAATCCACTTGAAGGTTCTAAGTTTAAAATTTTATTTCTAATTTTTTCAGTTGTATCATCCGTTATTGTAGATGAACTTGTTACTGTTGAAGTTGCACTTTTTATTTCTTTAATTGTTGTACTTTCTAATGTTTTTACGTATTCCATATTATCTGACGATGAACTAGTCACATTATCATTTAACGTTGTATAATCTTTCTGTAATTCAGATTCTAAAGAATTTGTAGAATTAAGAATCTCCTTTCTATCCTCAGATTCAACCTTTTTTAAGGTATCCATATTCATTGTAGTGCTTTGCACCGATGAAATAGTATTTTGGTGTTTTGTGTTATTTGCATTTGCTGAATTTGTCTGCGGAAATTCAGTGATTCTTACAGTCTGCGGGTTTTCCGTCGTTATTTCAGTTGATGCATTCATTTTTGATGATGTTATGAAATGTTCATCATTCGTTATTTCCGTTCCATTTGATAGATAAGATTTTGTCGTTTGATATGAATCATTAAATGTAATGATTTTATGTGCTTTTTCAAATAAAGAATCCTTAGTTTCACTTTCATGTTTTGTAGATGGTTCAGTTGATGGCAGTCCTCTATTAGTATCTGTTTGTTTACTTAGTATAACTGTATGAGTTGTTCCTAACATTTCTAACTGATTTGTTTCCTTAATAGAATTTATTTTATTCGAAATTATTTCATCATTTGTAGTAGTTTCTGAATCTGAAATTGTGGGTATTTTTGATGAATGCAATACAAATGAATTTGTCATAGATTGTTCAGTTGTTGTACTTACATTCTTTTTTTGCACTTCTTTATTTCCTGGAGATATTTTAGTTATTAAATCCGGTTCGGCATCAATCGATTGAATTGATGATATAAATGGACTATCCGACGATATGTATTGCAAATCTGCTTTCGAAGCATTGTCTGTGTTATTTAATTCCTTCTCTAGTTCTATCTTATGTAAAGAAATAGTTGAGTTTAAATCATCTTCCATTGCGGCTTCGGTAGTAAATTTGCTCGAATCAGACGATTGTATTGTAGTCATATTTTGCGATCTTGAAGTTGTTAACGAAATAGCATTTTTGACGGTATCCATGGCTTCTGTATTAGTCATGTTTGTAACAATTGATGGAACAGTAAGAAAAATTTTTGATTCTGCGGAATCGGATGATGGAGGTGTAGTATGTAGTGTTGAAGTTATACTATCTAATTTCACAGAAGAATCTGTGAAATCTTGTTCACTATTTAGTTTATCCAAAATTCGTGAACTTATTATATCTTTAGTTATTAGAGGATATACGGTAGTTCCTGTTGAGTCCGCAAATGTTATATTAGATAAGTCATCTCTTACAGCTGATATTTTAGTAGTAGTAGTAGTAGTATTTGGGTTTAACATTCTTGAAGACTCTGAAACTATCGATGGCTCGAAATGTGCACTTCTTGGAGTTTTTGTAATTTTTGATGCTACTTCAGTAATTGTTTCTGTAACTGGGTGTGATGTTGATGTGGATTGAGTTATAGCTGCATCCTTCAAGTTGCGAGTTGGATTGTTAGTTGTCATGAAAGGTATTTCTGGCATTATTTTTGTTATGACAGGCGGTAATTTATCTGGTCTCAATGTCGGTATTGCAATATCACCATTTGATGGAAACTGCAATGGAACATTATTAAGAGGTACATTGAGGGAAGGGTTATTAAGATTAGGATTACTGAAAGGATTATTGAGCGAAGGAGTGTTAAGAGAAGGAAGGTTAAGAGCAGGATTGCTTACGGAAGGATTGTTAATAGAAGGATTATTGAGAGGGGGATTATTAAGAGAAGGAATGTTAATAGAAGGATTGGTAAGAGAAGGTTTGCTAAGAGAAGGATTTTTAAGAAAAGGAAAATTAACGGACGGTTTGTTAATAGAAGGTATGTTAATAGAAGGTATGTTAATAGAAGGACTGATATAAGAAGGATTGTTAAGCGGGGGATTTTTGAGAGATGGAATGTTAATGGGAGGATTGTTAAGAGAAGGAATGTTTAGAGAAGGAATGTTAACAGATGGATTAGATAGAGAAGGATTGTTAAGCGAGGGATTATTAAGAGAAGGGATGTTAATAGAAGGATTGGTAAAAGAAGGTTTGATAAGAGAAGGATTGTTAAGAGAAGGAATGTTTAGAGAAGGAATATTAATAGAAGGAATGTTAATAGAAGGATTCGAATTAGTAATAGAAGGATTATTAAGCCAAGGTTGCTGAGAGAGAATTATTGAACCATCAAACGATATTCCTATTGGTGACTGATAATATTTCTGAAATATCCTATCATACAGATCATGCACAGGACGTTTCACCTCACCAATCAGGTCATTCAATAAAGATATACGGCTACATTTGTTTAATAGTGGTGTGAAGAAGGGATGGTTGCACTTTTGTATAGTTTGATCCCAAATTAGTCCATATGGACATTGCGCAAGGTATTGCACATTTTGATTATAGGCATCTTGGCCGCAATAGAAAGTCAAACGACAATCTTCAGGTACAACATTAAATCCTGGCAAACATGGAATCGTTTTTGACGGTAGATTAACAAATGATTTAACAATGAACGGTTCTTTCGTCGGAAATAAAATTCCTGGAAAATAATAAAATATTTTATTTATACTGTAAAATTGTGTATATGCAAAAATGTGATATATCAAAAAAATAATATTAATATGTAATTTCTTACAAAATTATCACCAAAAAAATTTAATTATTGGTAAAGTATAGAATAATACAAAAAAAGTCAACAAAATGCAACTTTTTACTTTATAAAATATGTCATGAACATATTATTGAAATGTTCAGAATTTCAAGTTTCAAATCGATAAGTTTATATAATAGTTAAATAAATATGATAAAAATTTAAAAAATATACCTGTACAAAGCGGGTAAAATAAAGACAAAATCACAGTTATATCAATTATTGGTAACATATTTCTAAGTTTGTCTTGTTTATAATGAAAATCAATAAATTTGAATTAATTTATTGAAAAAAGGAGAGCAAACTTATCACGTAAACTTAACAAATTTTTTATAAATGACTCATTATAAATAACACTATAATATTAAGTAAAACTGAATACAATTTATCTTTTGACAAATGTTCACTGCCATCGAAAGTAGTTAAGTGAACTGGGAATCATATTTATACGCTGATTAAATCAAGGACTGTTGCTGAATTGTTTGAAGTAAAGAAACAAAACATGTAAATAATGATAGTAATTTGAATTCAAATGACAGGCTGAAACTTATGCAATTTACAAACTTTAGAGACGTATATTTGCTATTCTAAGATATGATTTCCAAATAATGTATGTTTCATCTCACTGATTTGTGTAATAAAATGTTGATTGCATTGAAAAGCCTGATTAAGAAAACTAATAAATAATTATTTCGCGTAAATGTTATTGATAAGATTATAACTTGAGCATGTTAGATTTTTTAATATTATTATTATTGTTATAATAAAGATCATTTTAAAAAATATAACAAAACTACAACAAAAAAATTTAAATTATAATAATTTTTAATACATTTTAATAATATTCATTTACTAAATGAATGATTTTAATTGTGCTAAAATCGGATAATTTATTAATAAGGTCTTAGATTTATCAGAATATTATTTTATTAAAATTAAGTTCCGCTGAAAACGTTAGAACCGTATTAAAATGATATAAATAGAATTCTTTGCTATTATCAACTTCGCAGCTGCATTACTTTCATAATAAAAGTACATTTTGAATAAAGAAAATGAAATTTCTATCGCAAAAGCTTTTTGAATATCACATTTTTATATTTGTTCAAGATTGAATTGATAGAATGCTTTGAGAAAAATGCGTATCGTTACAAGCAAATCTAACAATATTTCATTTTTTATTTAAGGAAGAATATAATTTTCATGGCTGGAGTGCAAAAGTTGAGATCACTGTAGGATTCATCTCACTTTTTTGATTTCCGAATTATCTGTTCCTTAAAAATGGCTTATGTGTTCTTTTGAAATCACGATTTCCTAATTGTATAACAAATTAACATTATACAAGGTGTCATATAAAACTAATAGAAATAAAATTAAAAAGTTATACTTTCTCATGGGTTTTTTAATTTCTTTTATTTCATTTATTTAATCTATAAAGCTGACATGTCTATAACCAAAAATCAGAGCCACGTTTTGTACATTACTAATACAACTATTATTTCTGGGCACATATAGTGCAGTGTTGCAATTTCAAGCCAACTTCGAAACATTCTGTTTTACTTCTAATTCCAGTTAGTCTCTACACTCTATTGGACAAGTTTCCGAAGGATTGATACATATTTGAATTTCAGAAATCCCCCAAAGTAAAGCTTCTCACAATTCTACGCCCGTGCTATAGTTAGTACGTTCCATTTTCACTGTTTCTCACAATAGTGGCCACCCATTACAATAATTACAATTCGACATGTATCCTCTACATGTGCATATACCCATTTGATTTAAAATAAATTTGTGATATCTTTTCAACTTTCCACTGATAGACCGATACTGCTATTCAGTACAGAACTTCTATGTTATACTATCTACACAAATTCGTTTTGTTACGTTTTGAAATCGTCGAAAAATTTATCAGTAAATCAGATTGATTGCAATCATTGAAATATATAAAATGAGTTTTTTGTTCAGCTTTATACATTTTATTTATAACAATTTATTACGTGAAACAATTCATTTACAATTACAAGCATAAATATTTCTATAAATTACTCACGCTATATAATATTATATATATTTGGTTAAATTTTAAATTACATAACATAGATATTTATACAAAGTTAAAAAAAAAGTTAATTTAAAAACTGCGTGAATCAAAACTGTTTCAATAACAACATTAGAAAAGAATGTCAAATATTTGAAATGCATCTATTTTGTTGGTTTATTTATTAAAAAACATCAATAAATATCGGGAATATTGTAATCACATTTAAACAAAGTTTCATTTTATTCTGCACATGTATTTTATATATGTACATGTGTAGTTTAATTAAAGCTATTGTTAAAATAGCTATAAAAATGATGTAAATTTAATTAAGATTAAAAATATTTCAAAAAATTAGCCTCAATTGTGACACAATTAAAGAGTAAGAGTTTAAAGATAAGAGGAATTTGAAGGTGAAGTAGTAAATGAATAATAATTCGTTGTTAATAAATATTAATATATATACTAGAAGTATAAATTACAAGTGAGATTATCATCAAAGATAAGTAAATTAATAATCTAATTACAGTTCTAACAAGATGATAAATTAATAGTAACCCGCATTATGCATTTATTGTATCTGATAAATCAATAATTTGGTTTGATTCAATCTAAGTCATGCAACTATAGAAACCTCAATGCAGTAGTATTTCTGAGTTAATGAAAGCAATGTGTAAAGTAATTTGATATTATGAACTTAATATTAGCGTATCTCTTTATTTAAAAAACTTGCTAAGCTAATATCGATTAAGCTAAGATTAAATTGCTATCAGTAATTGCAGTTTGCTTAATTGTTCATATTTAAATGAGAATTAATTATTAGTAAAAAAAAATATTTTTTATTATTCTAAACAATTATAATATTGATATATGAGAATACATGGATAGTATCAAATAGCAATTGAAATGTAAAAACAAATAAATCAATTTTATTTTAATTTTATCATGCAAAAGTGTAATATTATATTTTAAAACATCGTCGATTATGTATAACAATTATTTATTGGAAACTCGAGTAACACTTCAAACTTACTTCATATTGGATTTAAATATTTTGCAGAATATTGAAACTTATGTTATGAAACTGTAATAAGTGTTTTATGAATATGAATATTTAACACAGAACATAGAACTGAGAATTGTTTAACTTTTTTTCGTTATTAAAAATTCCCTTCCATTTATTTTTTACTAATTTAACGCGTAGTTTTAAATTAGGTGAAATATACAATATTCATTTCATTTCACCATTTATTAGAGCATACATTGGATAAACTAGTTCAAAACTATAAATTACATTCCACTAAAATATGTCCGGTTTGTTATTTTTGTGTGATTAAAAATGTCACCCTTTGATCAATGGATTTCTTATCTACGATACACTATGCAAAACATAGTATATAGTTAAAATATATGTCCACGTTTTATTCGAAAAGTTTCAAGATGAAAAAGAAATTTATCTTTTTCATCTTGACCTCTGTATTTCTCCCAAATAAAACTGAATTCGTAAAGAAAATCATACAACTCATATCATCAACTATATTCATGTGCATGGTTTTTCTTTTTTTTTTCTTTTTTTTTTTTAATTTGTAAAAGCGAGAAATGTAACACATGTTTGCGGTACGTGGAAAAAGTGTGAAAAAGATATTGGGTACAAGATAACAAATAGCGAATTTAACGTAAAACCTGCTTGAATACGTCAATGTATAAAAATCAAATGATGAATGAGAAAAGTAGTTTTCAGAGAAGCTCTATTTTTACGTGAAAATGTCCTTACGTAAATTGTAAAAGTTATATAAAAAAAACGAATGGCAAAACATTTTTGTCATTTTTTTGGTCTTTTAATACACAACTGTTTTTGAATATACACATTTTCATTCATAAAAAAAGTGTACAAAGTTTTATGTTGACACAAATTAGCAATTTTGTTTTCAGGACAATTAAATTATTAATTAGCCATTTATTACAATTTAAAATGTTATGCAACATTGATCTTTCAGTTTATAAATTGATTCGACATTTTTTCTTTTTTTTGTTTTTAATTTGTTTTATCATCTTTCTTTAACAGCGTAGCTGACATAAAAAAATAAATCCTCCGTAACCATAAACAATAATCCAGCATTTACCATAAAAAAGTAACTTCCATCACAAGCGATGTAATTCAATTTGCACAGTTTTATTTACTGTTAATCTCGTTTGAATAATCAATCCGGTTCATGATTTTCTTAGTGACCAAGTTAATGAGAACTTATTGCGGCGAAACTTGCTACGTACACTTGCCATCAGCAGACAACTTTACTACTTTATTGCTCTTTCTGTTTCAATATAAGAATCGAGCAAGAAGCATTTCTACAAGTATCTTATGGAAATAATTCTTCATAATGATATGTCGTCTACAGACTAACATTTTTAAAAACCGGGAGCTTCTGAAACTTGAAGTTTAAATTGAAACGTTTTAAGATCTGGCAAATATGAGCGGCCATTAAATGGCAAAATCTATGACGTGAGAACTGTCTGCGCAAACTTTTTAATGTATCTAAGTCACATTTTAGTTTTTCTCCGAATTTCCATATTATTTTGAAACTTTTTGTAAAAAAGTGATAAAATAAAAAAATAATAATAAAAAAACGAATAGACCAATTTGTTAATATAATTGTTTCATCTGACGAAATGCATAAACATTCGTCAGTTCTTTTTTGTCTGCACAGTTGGATGGAATTTTCAAACAAAGTTTGTTCGGGAATATAAAAGGAACTTGTAAGTTACATGAAGGTGAAATTGACTAAGAAAACATACCCCGCTTCAGAGTTTAATTCAATTGTCGAGGATGATAATTTTTTTCTGCAAAACTTTTCGCGTTGTCAGATGAATTTAAAAGATCGTCATTCAGAGATATTGATCATATTATTATTTCCACAATGTAAATTGTGGCTGGATGAAAATGGAGGTTCAAATTCACGAAAACGCCCATCACTTTTACTTAAAACTTTTATAATGTTACTAATTCAGGATGAAAATGACATATTCAGTTAAAAAAAAAACTTGATGCCATGCACAAAAACAAGGAAAAATTTAAGGAAAATATGAACTTTGAACTCATTTCTCTGGAATTATACTAAAAGTCTGGTCCTTGGGAATGTATATTACATTTTACGTCAACAAAATTGCACGCAAAAAATGTATCTCCTTGTAGCAGATTGTTACATTTCTTACGTCAAGAGTGTAAAGTTATATAAAATATTTACAGAGACGATATTTTCTCGAAGATATAAGTGCATATCATTCACAATAAATTTGATCTTTAAAGATTCTACTGACAACACATATGCATTTTAAAACAATTTCTTTTGCTTTTATAGTATGTCACTTTCGAGACGTTTATATAAATAGGATAAAATTGTAGAAATACAATATTTTTAAAACTTAAAAAAATGTTTTTTAAATGTTCCTTTTAATGATAACGAGCATTAATAAGCAAACTTTCCGTTTAAATTGACCTTTGTCTGACCGCAGTGGTAAGCTCAACGAATGTCTAGCGGAAAAGGGCGCAGAATTAAGAGGAATTACTGGTCAAACAAGCCATTTTTCGTAATTCTGTTTGACATCGTGAACTTTCGAACATTCCAAATATTAATCCTCCGCGTACGATTATTTTTGATTAGCAAAATGATTTGAATATTCATAAATCATATTATTTGTAAAATCTCGTTGCATAAATCATTCCCGTAAGCAAATCATTTAAAATGATCGAAAACATTAAATGTAACAACAGCGTATAAAATAATTATCCGAAAAAGTGATTAAATCAGCCAAATTTTCTATCAAAAATCACTCAGCCGTGCATAACAACAATACAACATTATCTTTTGTTATTTACCACCGAACCGAAATTTGCCTCGATAATCAAAATATAACCTACTTTATATAATAGCGCAATTATTCAACGATGCGTTTTATATATATAAAAGTATCATCCACCTACTTTTCCTCTATAAAATTTAATTACAAGATTAATTGTTTTGAAAGATAGCCACGTAAATGAATGCATTAATTAATGCATGATCAATTTCCAAATCGTCAACTCAGTTTTCAATGTTGACTGTAGTTT
>JABFPJ010006608.1:0-10728 GCA_022817425.1 Gryon sp. ZL-2020
TAGGGCATGCCTAGTAGGGGCCCGAAATAAATTGTTACTAGGGATATATAATATATAAAATATAAAAGTTGCTCAATTATAGTTTCTATTTAAATCACGTGACAAAAATAGATATATTATGTAAAATTTCCAGCTAAATACGAAACTCAAAAAGCAATCAAAGCCAACTTCTTTTAGCACAATGAACATAAAAAATAATTGAGTTCATATTTATGCACGCAATATTCTAAATATGAAAAAAAAATCTTTGTTCCGCTATTTGAACGTTGTCAAAGTATATTATGACTGAAGGGTTCTTAATAAAGGGATTTACGTGAAGGGATCCAGGAAAGCTTAACAACGTGCTGAATATCATATAACATATATACATACAACATATATATATATATATATATATATATATAAAGGAAGTGTGAGGTTTGGGGCACTGTTGCGTGTGTTTTGCACACCCTTGTCCGAGTCCTTTTTAGTCGCACGTGGGGTTTAGAAATGAAGAGGACGTGAGGTCGTTACAGTGTTTACAGTGGGCGTGTAAGTTTAAAAGATACGCCACGTATTTGACTGCATCATTCTGAATGTTCCTCGGATCTTTTATCTAGCCTGCTATAATCTTCCTTTTGTTCTTCTTACTCCGAACATTCAACTCGTTTAATTAAATACGTGAATTCATCGTTAAACATTATTTAGACGAAGTAAAACAAACAAAATTATATTTCGAATTATTTGATTACAAATACAATCAAACTCACGTTTGAATTTACATAAATATATTATAAAGTCGAGTTTCGTTCCTAAAATCAGATGATTTAAATCAAATGATTTTTTTTAATGAATGATTTTAATTGAAAATTATATATTTTGGAAAAATTCAAAAATATTTTAAATTTTCTATTAAAAATGTGAAGTAACTAATACTTATTTAGTTAAAAGAATAAATAAAAGTTTCAATATAACTAAAGAAAAATGAAGAAAATGAGAAACTAACTGAAATAAAAAAACTAAATTATAAAAGAAACTAACTAATGAAAGTAATAAGGTAATTAAGCTAACTAATTAACTAGTCTAACCAAGAGAAGTAAATAACTAAACAAGCGACACTAAATTTACTAAACTAACTAATTAAACAAAGTATTTAATTAAAGAACTAACTATTTTGTTAGTTAGTTTTGTTAGTTACTTAGTTAATTTTACTAATTTTCTAACTAAGTTGACTTACTTAATTTATTTAGATATTATATTTGTTGAGCAAAATGACTTTTTATTTAAATAAATTGAAAAAGTTACTAAAATCGTAATTATAAAATAATAAACACTTAATAATAGTAACAAATACTATTTGTTATAAAACATTAAAATTTGAATAAACATTATGAAAAATGATGAAATGAATGTTTTAAATGTTAAAAGTACTTGACTTTTGTGATTCTTAAGGCGAAATAATAAATTAACAAACAAATGTTAAAAACAAACTAAATAATTATAACTATTATTAAAATAATAATTATTGTAATTTTTTAATTCAAATATTAGTATTCTTTTCTTTAAAAAAAACGAAAAAATAATAATTTGTTGGATTCAGTGTAATATTACAATAATATGTTAATCATAATTATAATTTAACAATAACAATGAAATAATCTTGAAAGACTTTAATTTAATTTTTTTTCATATTATTTAATTCAATCTGATTGGAATAAAAAAATCTGATTTTAATTGAAAAAATCGATTTTTTTAAAATCATGATTTCTATTGATCCTATTATAAACTGTGTTTTATAAATGTAACGTAAAGAATGTTCAATACTGAAAAATGATGTCCGAAAAACAAACAAAATTTCGAGTTCGAGATTTGTGCTCAGCACAAATCGAAATAGGTGCGAAAACATGTTCCCTATGTTGATTTTAGAATGAGTCACTGCAGTAAAAAATGACCGAAGTAACTGAAAAGCTGTCGTCTTTGTTCGCGTATCCTTTTATTTCATCCGGGTTTTCACGCCGGTAAACGTTAAGTATTTCACGCGGAAAGAGCGTGCTCGGCAAAATTTATGCTTCATTCGCACATGTTAGCTGCAAATATAACACGTACGTAGTGTTGGCTCGGAAAAACGAGTGCAAGTTAAATTATGGTCTCACCAAACAGCGTGTCCTTCACTAGTTTTATCGTAAATGTTACGAAAATGCTTTCGATCTGCCCAAACCCTCAAACCCTTTTGCTTTTCTTTCAATATGTAATTCGAAAAGCCGGTATTATTTCTCATAAACTTAAAGCAACATCAAAATAATTAATTTACGTCGTGTCATTCTTCGACTTTAATTCTTTTTCCCGCCCTCATCTCATCTGTTTCGCCAAACCAAAAGTCAGTCTTGATTTATCGTTGCAGGATGCGCGACGCAAGTGAAAAATTAAGTTTTTTTCCCTTTTTGCAATGGATATATATATATATACATATATATATACATATATATTTGTTGTCATATATGAACATGGAAGCGGAAAATTAAATGGCGAGACATATTTTGCTGACGTTTTTATCAAATTACAATATTTTCTATTACAAACAATTTTTAAAAAATTATTTATCAATTTATTTTGCAATATTCGTATAGTTAAAAAATATTAAATAATAAAAGAAGCTTTAAAATGAATTTTCACTCTGCTTTGTGACAAAGCAAAATGTGCAATTTTTGCAAATTGATATCATTTTGAATATCTCATGTTTGACCTGAGAATTTCAAGCAAAATAAACCCGTAAAAATGTATCGTAAATTTTTGTTGGAATTTAAACAAAAAATAAAAAAAGTATGCAGCGGACTTGTAAATTAATACCCGAAGTCTTTTTTTTATATATTTTATCCCATAAAAAAATCACATGTTCCAACGATACGTCATCCCGTTGAATGTGTGTTGCTCGTAGGGGACTTTATTCGCGCGCAATACGCTAAAAATTGCGAGGATTTACTGCTCCAAGTAACTTAGTTGGTCCATTCAGATGCAAAGGATCGAGATTTATAAGAACATTATACATCCGAAACGATTGCGATTAAATCTTTTTAGACGCAAACTTTTCAAAGGACCAATTGAAAGCTTCCTTTACGGCACTTTCAGAAGAAATTAATCGACGTCGAGTTTAATTGAAATTCGTCCCTTAGCGCGCTTTATGCGAGATGACGTTCAACCTATACCTTTATAGTGTAACGAGCCTATCAAACGCTGCGTTGAATTCAACTGGATACTGAAAATTTACTCTTTTTCGCCGCGTAAATGCCGACGAAGAAAAAAAAGCAAGCAAAAAAAACATTCTTAACGACGTGGGCAAATAAAAATTTTCCACTTGTTAAACGCACACATTTTTTACCTAATTAACGCTCTGGCCGTTGATTTAGTTGAGTTGGAGTGATTTTATTCATCGACACATTTCATAATTATGGAACAAGTACTTTGTGTCCAGAACGCAAATTGCGAGTTGAACAAGTTTAGCGAAACTTCCGCAGATCGATTTATTATTATTGCAGAAACAAGCGGAACCCGATGGAAGGAGAACATAGTCAAATCTAGTGTAAACGGGGTTGTTGCGTTGGATGAAATTTTGAGTTGTTTCACTTTTTTTAGGTTTGTCGGAATGAAATATGGTTTTTCAGGAGCGTTAAATAATAAATAAATAATTTTTACATCCTAATAATTATATCCTATACAAAAATAAAATTCGCAATAATAAATAAACGAAATAATAAAATAAGAATTATATTTTTTAAACATTAGTCTTCTAAAAAATGTAATTCAGTCTAGTAATTTGTCCTAAATCGTAATAATAAATATTACTGTACTTCCAAAAAAGTCCGAAAATATGATGCAGTTTAGTAATTCTTACTAAATAATATTACGTTAAATGCAAGATTATTTCTGAGCGTGTAATGAAGGAAAAAGATTATTTGAACTTCTTATGCAAATGAATTTTTGATTAATTTTATCCATACCAAAACGAAAAATATATTTTATATTTTTTGTTCATTTTATCAATATATTTTAATATATTCTTAATAATATATTAATATAATCTTGATATATCAATTCTTAATATATTCTTAATATATTTTTAATATAATCTTAATATGTATACTCTTAATATATATTATTAATATATTTTGTAATATAGTAACATATTGAACAATATATTAACGATGTAATGCCAAAAAGGTAATTTTTTTAATATATTAAAAATATATTATGATTTTATTATGAATATATTAAGAATATATTTTTATAGAAAAAAATATATTCAGAATATATTAACAATATAATCGCTATTTATATACTATTTTCAAAATTTGACAGTATTTTCAAAACTATAAATAATGTAATTTTATAATTTAAAAAATAATAATTTTTCTGATTATAATATATGTTAAATGCACAAACCCATCAAAACGAAAAATATGTTCCTAATATATTTTGCATATATTTTTAATATTAAACTATGTATTTAAAATATATTGACGATATATTTACTAGATAATATAATTTTACATTACTAAATTTTGAATTTATTTTGAATATATTATGAATATATTAAGAGTCTATTAACAATATATTTTGTAAAGAAAAAATATAACCGCAATATATTTAAAATATATTAACAATATAATCACCATTTTTTCCGTTTTTATATGAAAATTATGTAACTGAAATGAAATTTGAAAAAATATGAATTCTTATAAATTTTCCTGACTTTTCAATGTTTTTTCCAGAAAAATAAAATCCCCTTTTCCAGGTTTTCCAAGTACACAACAACCCTAAAATGTTAATCAATTGCCAATTAATTTAATAACCAATTACAACAAACAAAACAAAAGTGTACACAATGTTCTTTTTCATTTGTATGAAATCAATAAAATATTCCGTAAAAATTTAACAAAATTGTGACGCATCCCAAGTTGAAAATGAAGTTAAGAGCAATCAAAATCAACCCCAAAAAAATAGAGTATGCAAAACTAACTCAAACTTAATTTCAAAATCATGCATCATGCGAAAAAAACGAAAATCCTGAAACTCAATTTTGAATCAACATTTTTAACCCGCGTAATCGGATTGCAATTCGTTTAATGAAATCTAACGCAAAAATATTGTTCGACAATGGGAAATGTGTTTGCAACGAGAACACAAAACAGAAAAACGCGAGAACAAATTGCATTTGTTTTTTGCGCGCGACCGATGTTGGAACGTTGGAAATTGCACAACGTATGAACAGACATAATTGATTTCGCTGAGTCTACACAAATATTTAGATTGATTAAAATGAAATACTGATGAATGAAAATAAAAATAAATTAAAAGAACCAAAAAAAAAAAAAAAAAACACGAGAAAATAACCAAACTCAGATAATTTACATTAATCGATGTAGCAAATATCAGCCTCGCTGAATCAGTTAGTTGTGTTCTTCCTGACTTTACTGGATTGAAAAGTGGCGCGGAGGGAAAATGTGCTGCGGCAATTGGATCTATATATTCTGCGAGAGAGACTCTCAGCCGTTTTCACTGATATGTGACTTCTGCTGTCGACGGGTTGAAACTCTTGCCGAAAATTTGCACGCCGCGCCACTGTGCAACATCTGGCTCATCGTCAGTCGAAGCAAATTTATTCCATCGTCGATTTCCGGCGACGCACACACGTGTACACAAACAGCGCTTCAAAGTGGACTTAGAGTTGTATCACACGTGACGATGATATTACGTTTCGTGCAATTTTCATAAAATAAACTCGTATGAGGTAATTTGATATTACAATTGCAAACCGTAGTAGAAATTGAAAAAAGCTTGATTAGTTGAAAAGCAGGACCTGGACTGGGCCAATGTAGGAACAATGTTGTAGAATTTGTCACAAGATTGAAGATTAGGGCCAATATAGGGCCTAATCAGGGCCATATTCAAGCTTGCCCAGTTAAAAAGCCGGCCCTGGACTGGGCCAATGTAGGCCCAATGTTGTATAATTCGTTGCAAGATTAGAGAGTAGGGCCAATATAGGGCCTAACCAGGGCCATATTCTATAATGAATTTTTTTAAAACATATTTTACATAAATGTCGAGTAAACCCAGGTGTGCCTACTAAGGCTTAATTAGGCCAACATTGAGTTTCATCAAATATTCCAAACCTGGAAAGCCGTATTAGGCCCATATTGGGAATACCTTACTAGGTCATTTATAGATAAGCGTTTTAGACGAATGTGTGTTCCTCAAAAATCCCACATAGGGCCAATATTGGGCCAATCTTGGAACAGAGTATACCCAAGAAGGTTCCAGATTTAGCCAAGTTCAAAATACTACTAGGGTATAGTTGAAATCTTAGAAAAATTGAAGTCAGACATGCCATGTTTTAGATGTGGCAAACCCTAATATGGTTTTCCTCACTTGAACCAATTTCATGGTTGCCAGATTGGGGCCTGAGTGGAGCCAAAATAAAATTACACGAGACATTTTTTTTTCTGACGAAAAGCGGTCTTGTAAGGGCCAACGATGGCCCAGGTATGGCACCATGACTTTCAAATGGGTGTAAACGCTAGGCGTTAATATGGCCCCGATCGGGAATTCCATATAATTCCATATATTCCAGACTTAGGCCTAGTCTGGGCCAAGATTGGTTGCCGTGTCATAGTGGACACATGGGTGGTCTCGTCGGGCCCCGATCTGGCAACCATGCTATAGCCACACTTTGACCATACATAAACGAAATTATATTTACTATTTAAGTTTTGTTAATTCATTATAAAAAAAACTACTGATATGGTTCCGATAAGGGTCTGACATGGTTTCCTATTTAAACTAAATGTTTATGAGTTTGCCTGATCAGGGCCATGCAAACTGACTTTATATCCATATCAGCGCCCTGGAAGACAAATAAGGTCCCGCTAGAATAATCTGGTTTCCACGTCAGGGCCATATTTTAGCCCGATCGAAGTTTTATTACTAATATTCAATACCTTAAAAAATTCAGTAAATAAAAAATGTCACTGTCCATTGAAAGATTGCTCTACATATAGCATTCATTTTTAATTGAATAAAATGATCTAGTTTTGTAATTGCATTTCAAAGTAAGACATATTATTTCCGCATAATTATTCAAAGTTGCATTTAAATATTGCGTCGAATCTCATTAACCGTTAATTGAAACAAATGAAAATCTCCTTTTTGCGCGAAATTGATTAATACTTTCATTTGAAACGCTGTCAACGCACAGAAATGCATAATTGAAACAAAGAGAGAATTACGCGACAAACGTTACACACCAAAGGAGAACGTAACTTAAGTAAATAACACAAGAGAGACTTTGACATTTAACTGCTTCAGATAAACACAATATGGCTGATAGTTAATTTCCGCTCGCTGCATTTCGCGTTGACATTACAATCAACGTGGGAAAATGAACAACATTTTTGTTGTTGTTGTTGCAAATTTTGTTGTTGACAAAATAAATAATCCGAATTGTTCTTGCGCAGAAAGTATTCTTTCGTTGATTCAAAAGTAACGTATGATAATTTCAAGATTTAAACAGCTGCAATCCTTCAATCTAAGTGAAACACCCTCCTTTCCATCTATTAAGACGAATCGTTCGAATTCCAACTTCTTATACATTCGATACGACGCCTACTTCAGAAGTTCTAACAGCCGCTCTTTTACTACATTACGCGATTTCCAAACTTCCAATATCACTAAATCAATTCCCGATAGATAACATCTAATGTAATTCAATGTTCTGTATGAATTCCTCGTTTTACGATTCTCTTATTTTTATTAGAATTCACATGATATTTAAAGAAAACATGGCTGTTTTTCGATTTTCAAGTGATTTTTAGTGGTTGAAATTAAATTAAAAATTATCATCACTGAATAGAGTATAAAATAACTTTCACAAACAACGTAAAATATATGTTCAAGTATCATTTTTCTGCCGCTTTTTATGGAGAAAATATAATTTTTACACATAAATATATTTTAAATATATTTCATATATATTATATATATTTATATATATATATATTTGTCTATATTTGTTTATATTTGTTTATATAATGTATTATAAATATATTTTAAATATATTTCATATATTATATACATATATTTAATATATTAATATATATTTTTGAAAAATATAAATGTATAAAATATATCCAAAATATATATTGTTCCCTAAAATTTTGGAAATATATTTTGATATATATTTTTAAAGTATATTTTCGTCCTTGTGGGAAAGGAAACATTCGCGATTTGGATTTTTGGTATACAACTTTTGCTAACAAGAATGATATCATGTTGAATTGAACGGCGAAGAGTAGCAAAATAAATAAAGAAGAAAAATGAGGCGCATTTTACACCATTTGTTGAGATTTAATTGCTAATATCGATTTCTTGCAGGCGCTGCAGCAGCTTCACGTGTATACGTGGATGCTTTGTCCAGACTTGCACGACAGGCACAGCTGGGAACCTGGGGTGGCTCACAAGATGTCGGTAAGCGAAGATTAATTGACACACAAAAAATGATTGTGTGTATTAAGATATACGTAACAAATCTAACAACAAAAGATTCCACTCGTAAAACTTTGTGCAATTTATATCAACTATTTTTAAAACAAGGTGCCATTTTAATTAAAGAAAAAACCAAAAAAAAAAAAAAAAAGAACCAACATGAGATTGGATAATCATTAAAATTGATTGCTTGCACAATTCAACTTGACTTTAATTATTATATTTAATTTAAATGAATTCATACTGAAACCAATAAATAATAAATTCATGATGAATTCAAGCGAAAAATGCGCGCTTCGGACGTATAATTATAATATAAATATTGCTGTCAAATAATGATGATAACGAATTTATTGTATAAATATTATCACAAACTGAATTTAACTGAGTTTAATTCAACGTGACACCAAACATACTGAATTCCATTTAGATTATGTTATTTGACAGAAGACCTACAATAATGTAACACAGTTTAGTATTAGGTTTCATTGTCAATAATAACGTTTCATAAACTTCAATTCATCATCATCAGTCATTATGTATTTTCAAATGCATATGTTTTTGATATTATTATACACTGAGGATAAAAAATTTTTAAATTTTAATCAAAATCAGTCAACAACTTTTTTTAATATTAAGCAATAAGTCATGATTTTTGAAATTTATTTTTAATCTTTAATTTAGTATATTAAAAATGTAAATTCTTTTTAGATTCTTTAATCATTTATTCATATTTTCCAGTCAATTATTTCATTTTACCATCAATTTGTTTTTCATACAGTTTTATCTGACTTATCTTTGTTTTTTTTTTTTTTTTTTTTCTTTTTTTTTTACCAAAGATACGATAAAACGTACCAAATCATGTTATAATGAATGTAGCTAGATGTTATAAAAAATAAATGTAAGACTAGGAATCGCAGTGGATCTTGTTGGATCTTCGAGCCTTCCGGGGTGCTGGACGCGCGCATGCCTACGAATGTTCCGTGCTTGTAAAAGTTCTCCAAAAGAACTTCCTTCTCGGCCCAACGATCGTACAACCATTTGGAAAGAAGCTCCGGTTCGCGTGGGATCTAAAAATAACGTTTTAATCATTATTATATATATATACCTTACTTTAAATTTATTAACAATTAGGGTCGAGATGACTTAAATCAAAAGATTTAAATCGCGATTTAAATAAAATGATTTTTTTGAAAAGAATCAATGATTTTATTGAAAAAGTATTTAATTTACAAAAAATAAAAAATGTTAATTAAAAAAACTGTTTTTTTAATCAAAAGATTTCAATCATTTATTTAAAACGTGATTTAAATCAAATTATTTTTTTGAAAAAAGTCAATAATTTTAATGAAAAAGTATTTTATTTACAAAAAATCAAAAATGTTTTTGACCTACAATCAAAACTATGCAATAACTATGATTGAAATAATTTTAAAAAAAGTGACAATTATTTATATAGCAAATTATTAATTGATTTTGATTATTTATACAAGTCACGAAAAATCAGTTGTTCAAAAAAAAGAAAATTGCCAGAAGAATTTTGTTAATGAAAGTTCAAATATATCGATTTCAAAGATCAAAATTGAAGATTTACCTGAAGAAGATTAAGTAAACTAAACAAAATAATAAGATAAATAAGAAACCTAATAAAATTAACAAAACTAAGATAACTGACTTAAAAAACAGAAAACTATGAACACTAACTAATAAAAGAAAACTAATAAAAGTAAGAAAATTATGAACGAACTCAAATAAGAAAAGTAAGAAAGCTAATAAAATAATCAAATTAAAAAACTAAGAAAAGAAAGAAAATTAACAAAACTAACTAAAAATCGAAAATTATGTGAAACTAATTAAAATAAGAAAACTAAGAAAACTAACAAAATGAAGAAAACTAAGAAAAGGAACAAAAATAATAAAATTGACAAAACTAAGAAAATTAAGAAAACTAAGAAAAAGTAACTAAAATACGAAAAGTAAGAAAACGAATAAAATTAACAAAACTAACTAAAAAATGAAAACTATGTAAAACTAATTAAAATAAGAAAACTAAGAAAACTAACAAAATGAAGAAAACTAAGAAAATTAACAAAAATAATAAAATTGACGAAACTAAGAAAATTAAGAAAACTAAAAAAAAGTAATTAAAATACGAAAAGTAAGAAAACGAACAAAATTAACAAAACTAACTAAAAAATGAAAACTACGTAAAAC
>JABFPJ010006609.1:0-10727 GCA_022817425.1 Gryon sp. ZL-2020
GAATAATTTCTGGAAATAGAACACCACATTTTAACCTTCTGATGAAGACAAATAAAATTGTCGAAACGTTAAAGACCGATTAATTTATTAAAGTCCAACAATCCTGGCGATAATTATACAATATTAAAATTAAAACTTTATTGTTTAAATCACAGAAGATTCTCATAAAAACAAATTGATAATATGGAAACTTAACAGTTAATAACAATGATTCAACTGAAATCTATAAAGATCTTCCTATCTATAAAAAGAAAGGAATAAGATAGTATAAATAAATGATGTTGAGGTTGATGTTGATAATAATAAAATATGATTTAATTAAAGTTGTATTAATAACCAAAGTTATTACGTAAATTAAAAATAGTCGATCAAAATGATGTGTTTTGGTATATATATTTTTGGAAGTTTGTGAAGGATAAATAAATTGTGCGGGGGCAGTGTTGATGTGCGTAACCGTGATTTGGGTTATTAATATGTTTGAGAGATTAAGGTAATCCAAGGACACACTTGTGTCACGGTGGGTCGAGGTACTCTTGTGCTTCCTGTTTGTTTGCCTGTTAATGTTACACAAACAGCAGTTTGCCATTTACATGTCGTGCGTCTTTTATCAAATAACATATTAATTAATGGCTCTTCAAGCGTAATCACTAATCCATCATTTTTGCGAATATTAACTTCAATTAAATTAATTATATCACAAAATAAAAAATGCAACGAATTTATTTGTATTGCACATTTGCAAAACTTATTGTTATTGTGTAATGAATCGTAATAAATAAATTCACATCATTTCTGTATAAATCAAAGTAAAAAGGCTGATGTGAGCATTTTGAAGCGAAATTTAGTGGAAAAGTGATGTGAGTCAGAGATTTATTTCCGCGAGCATCGCTCTTGAAATTTATGTCTGTTTTGATGGCCTTTTTATTTCTCACACTCTTAATAAATAAGACGTCCAATTAATGAAACATTCAAAATCAACGTCAATTTTTTTAAATAAAAACTATCTTTCCTGTTTTCTTCTAAATTTTGTTGTATGTTATTTTTTAAAAATGATTGTTTTAGTATATTGTTTAACGATACTAATTGTGTCATAATAACATTGAGCATAACAAACAAAAATCTAATTCCATGTTTATAAACTCAGTACAGTAAGCGATAAGTGCCGAGATTGTTCTACAAAATTAAACAAAACCACCGATATTCCAATCGAATGGCGACGAAGAAAAAGGATTGACCATATCTGTAAACGATAAATCATCCTCTGCATATAAAGCGAAGCTGCAGATGTTCACTAATTCAATCATTAAATTGTGAAAGTCATGTTCAGTCCAATCAACGTGCTATTTCAAACGGCTTTTTTCTCAATACTCAAAACACTTCTTAACGTTTGAAACAAAATAAAAAAAAATCATGATACAAATTCACTTGTCACAAGTGGATACTGTTTGTTTGAATCATTTCTCTTTAATAGTAACCACAATCTACATTTAAGATTACATTTACTGTTACTTTGCTTTAATCATATTTAGTTAATTAAATTTTTTAATCAGGTAAATTAGATTTTAAATACATTTTGGAAAAATGTTAATCACATTCATAAATAATATTAAACTGAAATATGACTTTCAAAGTATCTTCTTGTTAGTCTGACAATTTCCAGAGTTGAATCAACTTCTAATTTCCAATTGCAGACCTAAATGTCATCGACTGGATTTGTATTTTAAAATTTTAATAGATATTTATTAACTCCGGGATATAGAATATCAAGCACAGTCAACGGCATGCATTCTGCCATGTTTGTCAATTGCGTTCAATTGAACCTGTCGTGTGTGTCCATGTGTGTGTAAGTCTGTGCGTATGGAATAGATTCGTGACCTTGGCGCGTTGGAATTCGCGGAGGAAGGAAACTGCCCCTTCCCGCGCGAAACCTTCCCATTTGGTTATTAAAGCTCATAGCAAACTTGCGTCGATATTTGGTGTCCAACATACCAATAATTCTTCTCTCAAAATTCTTTACATTCAACCATATAGATAAGTTTACGAAAAATTGCAGCTATTTTCACTTTTGCGAACTTAATTTATGCGTCTTCATCGTTGAGAACTCTTCTTCTTTTTTTTTTTCTTTTTCGTTTCAAAATGATGTTTGCACAGCTGCCCACTTACTTGGGTCTGTCTTTATGGTCGCGATATCGCGCGAGAATTAATCGCCGCGAATATATTAAATGTCGCGACTTTGTTTTTATCGTTCTCTTTCTCTTTGCCTTTTTGTTTTTTTTTTTGTTCTTTTCATTTTTTTGTCTCACAACGAGACGACCATTTGATGTATTCGTGTCAGAAGATTGACTCGCTGGGAATGGATTTATATGAAACGTAATAGACAGACTGGGGTGGACGCTTGTGATGGAAAATTTGCGATATTTCATGTAGTGGAGTTTGCGCGAATGTCGTAGGGGACAACAAATTGACGTATTCAAATTTTAACTTTGCTTTGTAATTAAATTTGAGTTCAAATGAGAATTAATTTTTTGGAATGAAATACCAATTTTGATTTACATTTTATTTATGAATTTATGAAATTGTGAAATATTATAATGAAAATAGTTCTTTCAAATATGTTATTTCAAATATGTCAAAGATAAAGTGGAAAAACAAAATTATATAATTTATACATTTCATCTGGTTTCGATGGTTTTTTTTATCCAGTCATTTTCTAGTATAAAATCATCATATTGATATGAATTATAATTATATTGAGATGCTTTTTTTGAAGTTATGATAATCAGTTTAATGGTTTACGTAGAATTTCTTAAATGATCGATGATCTCATCATTTTTTCCCCAACAAAATTCAATTTCACTATCACCTTATTATACATATATTCACTGAGGAAAATATTTCTTTAATATCGTGAAACTGATAGAGAAATATCGTAAGGTGATGATTATTTACCGACTCAATGTTGTACGTGAAAAATAAGAGAAGCTTTCAAGTCATTGATGTCGCACGTTACGTTTTTATGGTTTCATTGACATCGATCATGTTCACGCAACGTAAAATTTTAACGAAGAAACCGAGAGGAAAAAGGCAGGAAGAAAGAAAAATGGCTAAGTAAAGCAAGTTGAAAAACGCGAAAAATGACTTGTAAAATAGTTTGTGATTTATCGTTTCGTCGTGGGGAATAAATCAAAGTAATATAGACACGAAACGTGATATACACTTGTTAGTTTTAATTAAATGACGTATCAATTTTTGTAACCACCATATATATGTGTAGCAGTGAATTTCAACAGAATTGGAAGAATTAAAATCAAGGACGAAAAGCAAAATCAAGATGATGATACGATATAAATCTGTATTAATATACATTTAACTGACGAAGAAGTTTATATTAATAATTGATAAGAAAAAAAAATAGAGTAACGATCTAATATTTAACTACTTTCGAAAAAATATGTTACGCTTTCACGTCTACTGCGATATTAAAAAATATATTTATTTTTGTTACGTATCAATTAATTTTATGGAAAAATGTTTCGAAATAAACGTTTCGCTTGATTTAGTGTGAAAGTTACCATTTTAAAATGTTTCAGATTTTGGAAATGTCGAGGAAAATTCAGTCTTTTTCAATTACGAGTTCGCAATTATTCAAACCTGTTTAATGGCCATGATTTTCATTTTCATTTGTATGAAACAACATCAATGTTAGATTTCACTTTAATTATTTAAATAATGTTTTTATTCATCTTTTTGGTTTGTTAATAATATTTATTTTTTAAGTAAATCATGTTAATACATTTAAGTGTTTGATTTTTACATTTTCATTAAGTAATAGAAAATTAATTTAATTTTCCTTTTTATTTAATATACCTTTCTGTATTTTTTAAGTATTTCATAATTAAATTTAAATGAAATTACATTACGAGGTGTTATTTAATGCGACTAGAAAACAAATAATACTATTAATTTCACAAATTGTATTTCGCGGTTGGATATTATTTTATTTAAATTAAATTATCTATTAGAAATTGTGTCCAAGTAATATTGAGCAAATATTTTCACCTTAAAAGTAATTATAAAAAAAAGAAAAACAGTATTACTATAATTAATTCACAATACTTTATTATATAAATAACAATTATCATATTATCACACAAATTAAATATTTCAAATGACATATTTTATTCTGAAAATTAAACGAATTCCTCTCTTCAATATATTCAACTGAAAGTCGTTTTATTTGAAACCGATTCGTTTGACTTTGAAACGATTGTTCTACGAGCGCAGTCGATCAGTCTCAATGTCTGCTGAAGAATCTGAAGTAAACTTGACGAAACAAGTTGAAAATTTGTGATGTGGTCGATGGAGCGGATGCAAGCGAGGCTTCTTGTCTATGTCTTCGGCATATTCTTATTTTGTTCACATGCGTGCAACATTTGCTATGTGAAAAAAAGTTCCGCGTCCGACACACGCGCAATTTGGAGATCGTTGAGAAGAAGAAAAAGGAAGAAGAAGAAGAAGGCGGAGCAGTCGACGGATGTTTGCTTTTTGCACGATTCAGATACTTACTTGTGCCGACGACTTTGTGTCTGATATTCTCTCAAAGCACTTTTCGATGGCGAAGAAAATGATCCAGGGAAATGTTATCCTCGAATTTTATGACGCTCTGCGTTTTGGGCCTAAAAATAGATTTCGGGCCACTTTAAAAGCGACGCATTTTTAGCCAGCAAATCACAAACTTACGTTGTTTCGTTTCAATGCCAAGATTATTGTTACCGTAAACTCGGTCGTTCGTGTCCAAGATTGCCTTGTCACAATAGTCATTTCACTTCTCGTTTAATCATGCGAAAAAAGTGCTCACAGTTGAATAAAATGGCTGTCACTGCGAACGAGACAAACAATTATTTTATTTCCTTTTTTTCTTCCTTCTTCTTCTTACTCGTCTTTTTCGTCATTTTTTGTTGTCGCTTGATTAAACACCCGACCCACTTTGGCCGATCATTTTTTATCTACCATTTTTAACCGATTTTGGACAATCTTTACTTGTTCTATTTAATTACGTCCATTGTTTTTCTCAAGCAGTCTATTTATAGCAAAAACTGCTATTTACAATTTTTCTTCGACATTAGAAAGTGGAAAAAAAAGGAAGGAAGCAGAAGGAAAAAAAGTTGGTTTCGAGTGAAAATGACATGAATTAGGGTCAGCAGATGTCTTTTATCCGAAAATTGTACATTTATCTATATTTTGCTTAATTACGAGACAAACTTTAGTTTCGACAAATCAATCGGAAACTTTTGATTTCACTAACGTTTAAAATTGCGCGCATTGAATTGCTGATTATAATTCAATTAATTCGATAATTGCATTTGCATTACTTTAACGAACGGAAGAATGGAAAAATCAAATCACTGCTATGGCGTCTGCTTGTTTCCGCCGATTATTATTATCGATGTTTAGCGTTGTATTTTTGTTAGCCTTCAAAGGTCGCAAGGTTGAAAACCCCATCGCAGGTTGCTCGATGATTTAATAGCGTAACAGTCCATATTTCACACGTCATGGTGTATGTTTAGTTTTATCGAGAAAAAAATAGAGATAATTTTACGACGTATTTATGCTGGTCGAAGAAAATTAAATTCATGCATTTTGAATGAATGTTAAGAAACATTAATTAATGGTTTTACAAAGTTGTTTTGGCGAATGAAAGTTTTTTTTTTTTGTTAAAATTATGAAGAGGATATATAAGTTGTTATTCCTCTATTAACTTTTATATGTTAATATATTTATCCCAAATGATAAGTCTTTCTGTATAACGTTTCGAAATATATTTATTTCCTCATCAGAACTAAAATTTGCAAAAATAAATTATATATATAATGTTAACAATTTCTTGAGATTACAATAATTTGTATTAATTAATAACAGTTTACATAAATAATAATTATCACTTAATTACTTTAATTTAAATCAAAATACACTATGACAAAAAAAAATTTTAACCTACAAATCAAAATCAAAACACATTGTAATTAAGTGATAATTATTATTTATGTAAACTGTTATTAATTAATACGAATTATTGTAATCTCAAAAAAAAGTTTTTTTTTGTATTTTTAATCGAATTCTAACATTTTTTTGTGCTGTTTATTTTTAGGATGCATGAATGGAGAGAATGAAGTTGGCATTTGCGAGGAGTCGTAGTTAAGCTGAGCAACCTGGCACGTGGAAAATCGAGCCAAAGGCCTGGATCCTCGTCCTCGACCTCGTCCGCGGAGAGGCCTCAAAGGATGCCGGGTCCAACGGCCGAGAGACCTCGTGCTCAGAGGTTGACTGACATTGAGCCTCAACATTCGAAGGTAAGTGCATTTATAATGCAAAATTTCAATTTAATACTAAATATCCAACATTTAAAAACTTAAATAAAATTGTTTTTTTTTTAATTTTTATTTTATATTCTTTTAAACATGTTTTAACAGAAAGCCTTGGCTATGTTTTTCCTTAATTATGCATTTTATTTATTTTCGCAGTTCCGATTCAGTTGATTTATTCTCGTTAGTGAAGCAGAACAACCATAAATTGACGCAAAACGTACACATTTAACTGTCATCATCGAACGACTATATAACACTCATTTTCACACTTCAATTTCTATATCATTGCTTCATCGCTATTAAAATAAATCTTTTTTTAATATTTCAAATAGTCTATCAATAAATGATTCGACGTTTCATTTATCATTTATCCGGCAACGTTGAGCTCATTTAACATTTTCACTTTCTTCCGTAAACGCCAGTTATTTAATATTACGAAAAAATGAAATTTAACATTGAATTATTTTAAGTCTACGAAATTGAATGAAATCCAGAAAAAAGATTCAGATTCAGATTAATCTTTATTCTTAATATTTCTACTTTTCATATTGCAATGATTAACTAATTCGCATTTTATTTTAATTAGAATCAAATAAATGATTACACTTATAGAATATGAAAGACGATAAATCTGCCTGTCTTATTTATGATTCAATCGAGAAAACTGTTCGATCGATTAATAAGACTTCATGAATTGTACATCGCAGTCGTGGCTGAGTTACGGTGAATAAGTGCAATAAAGTCAGTAGTGCGGCGAAGATAAAGCGAGTGTCATTGAGTGGCGCAGATAGGTGTGTATTGGAAAATTATCTCTTCCTACGTACGACGCATTCCACGCAACGATCTATCCAATGACAAATTGCACACGCTTCGAAGTTCATTCGAAGATTCTTTTGTGCCGTAACCACACGTCCCACAAAAGACGAACGGTTCCAGCGTTGTCCAGAAGAACACAATAACGCCTGTCCGCAATTGACTTTCTTGTGGAACTCGCATTCAGTCACAAATTTATACGCTATTATCAATCAGATAAGCTGTTCTGATTGATACAATCGAACAAATTTATGACCCAATCTTGGCCCATTAATCCAAGCAGATGTTGCTTTTTTTTATTTCTTTCTCCAAGTTCCTTGTCCTATTCATTGCGTTTTTATTGTTATTGTCCCTTTTAGTTTCTTTGGTCTATTTTTTTTCTAATATATGTATGGAATGTTCTTTACTTGTCAACTAAAGTGAGATAGTAAAAGGGTTTTTTTTATTATATCTTTTTCGGAGGAGGATATTTGAGAAACAAATATTCGAGTAAAATGCTCACTATAAGAAATTATTTGGTGTATTTTCTTTGTGTTTACTGTATCCATAGGAGGCATGAGGAAATAAGGTCAACTTGGATATTTGTGGCACAAAAAAGAAGCAAGTTGAACCTTGTAATAGTCCAAGTTGGTAATTTATTGTGATCCTCGTTTTTTCGAGTTAACTACACATTTCAACTTTTATGAACACATTTAAACGAACGCGTCTAGAAGATGAGGATAAAGTGAGGTAGAGTTAGAGAAAGAGAGAGTGTAGTTTTAAAGTTTGGAAGTTAAACTTCTGCAAAATATCGTTAAGTCCATTGATTTTGAATAGCTGACTTCATCATTCTTAGATAGAAAATGACAAAAATTGATATATGTTATTAAAATACCCTAAGATTTTGTCAAAAATTTTTCTTTGATTTAGTTAAAAAATGAACTTTTTTGATTAATAAATAATTTAAACTATAAAATGTAGTAGCATTTTAATTGGTCATTTAACTCCAATTCATTCTTCCGACAAAAACTGATTTACTGCAAATTAGACGAAGAACAAAATCAATACGAACAATGTCTTAATATCCACAAATTGTCATTTTTCAGCGCTGAAATATTTTTCAATAGAAAATCTCATTATCACGAACATGAAAAACTTCTTTAACTAAATGGAACAGTGAACAAATATATGTATAAAAAGAAAAATTGAAAAAGAAAGAAAAAAGGACATAAAAACGGTTCACCAGAGAATTCACTCTTTATTTCACCTACGAGAAGCATTTTTCTGTTTTGCTTTCTCGCAACATAAAAAACCTCCTCCAACACAATGCGACTGCTTATTCTTTTTCTCGGACTTTTTTTTTAATTCATTTTTTGCTTTCACTATTATATCAACAAATTGTTGTTCGTCTTATGGGTTTACAGTAAAAAACTTATATATGCTAAAGATTATTGAAAGCTCTCGCGACATTTTGAAACCGTTTTTTTTTTCTTCTCGTGACAAAAATATAGCCTTGCAATATCAATAACAAAGCAAGGCCAGTCGCGTGGGTTTCGGCAACTTTCGACTTTTGCGTTACTTCTGCTTCTTCTTCGTTGTCGGCTATGTGACAATATTCCTCGTGGGTTGTCGATGTAAAGTCAGATCGGCGCCCATATTTTGTTGCCGCTGCTCTTAGCTCTTTCGCCCGTGAAATTTGTCTTTCCGTGTTTCCACGAATTTATGTCCCCAACCACTGTCACCTTTTCCTGTCGAGTTTTCCCCATTTGTTCTCAAACCACAATACTGCGAATAGATGTGTGCTTTAGATACGATTGTTTCACACTCAAATGGGTAATACGATTTGTACCAACGCGCTAAAAGGGATTGACATTATTTATTTTCACGCAATTGTTTCTCGGCTATTCAATTATTGGTCTAAAAGGAAAGTTTTTCGCCTTAAGATATATATTATTAATCTCACTGTTATATATCCTGTATATAATAATGTATTCAATATTTCTGTTTTATGGAAAAACAGCTTTTTATATAAAAAAAACATATATAGTTACTTTACATATATTTATTTTACATGTAAAAGAAAATAAAGTTTCAATTAGTATAGATGACTGATTATACTTAACAACATTATTTATGTTGTTTCTTTTTTACGGCGACGTTGCCTTTTTAAGGTATGAATATTTCATAAATCGGTTAGTTGAATTTCATATTTATATAACGGGACGTAGTTAGGATCGTTGTAAGATGCTTTACTTGAGATGCACTTTTGTATGATTCTGTTAGGTGAATGCAGAAGTAGACTATTTCGCAGGCTGGTCCATCTGCGAGAGAGTAAATCGATAGAATTCCCCTCCACGCGAACTATATTCTATATAGCTTTGATACACCTAGTATTTCAAGGTTCTTCAGAATGTACTTGACGAATGGTTAGATCAAATTGTGTCATCTCATTTTTTTGTTGCGACTCCAAATATTACGACTTTTCAAAAAAAAATTTTTTTTTTTACGGGTTTGTCAAAAATAGAAATCCTAAAATGTTAATAATGTAAAGTTGTTTGTTTTAAACTGCTTTTAATAGCTAAATGTTTAAAAAATGTTAATATATTTAAGTTTTAATTCATGTATTGTATGGTTCAAGAAATTGTTAATTAATAAGTTCGTGATACTTTCTCTACATATACATTTGTTTATTCAGAAGTTAGTAGCTACATTATCAATTCACTCAGTTAAAACAAAGATAGTACTATATATGCATCAACATAATACTTTCATTTCCAATATTGTTTAAGTAAAACGTATTGATTTCATAATTATGAGATGAGTCGTAATTACCGAGTTCCACTCAAACAAATGAAAAATTAAATACTAAAAAAACTTATTATGTCACGACTTTTTTTGCATTTTAATTGTATTTTTGTTATATATCTTTATTCAATATTAATTTGTAAGGGAAGGACAAAAACTACACTTACAAAAATATATTGGAGGCACAGTAATAATTCTACCTAGCAATGTAGGTATACTGGATATCCAAAGTGTATACAAGCATTATGGTATACCTATGATAGGAATACAATTATTTTGGAGTAAATATTCGTATATAATGTATATGTTTTCCCAAAGCAAAAATATTATTATATCAATTTATTTGAGCATATTGCAAACGTCAATCACAAGTAACTTAAAACATACAGATAATAATTAAGTAACCAAATAAGAACACGAAAAATAAATTGCAAAATGTTAATTAACTATAAATAAAAATAATATGTATTATTAGGAAATAAAAGGAATGCATGAAAAAATTAATAACATATAAATAAAAGAAAAATACAATTTTTAATACATGAATAAATATAAATAATTTGACAGAAATGTGTGTAACCTCAAAATCTATAAATAAAATTAAAAATATACTTTATATAATAAAATAAAAATATTCTTTTTATTTTGTGTACTTAAAAATAATTTGAATTAGAATAATTATTGTTTCCTCATTCTTACTTTAATAAGTTTTTTAAATGATTATATACTTACACATTATCTGTTCATTAAAATAATTTCATTAGC
>JABFPJ010006610.1:0-10726 GCA_022817425.1 Gryon sp. ZL-2020
TATAATATAAACAAATAAATATTAAATATATTTGCAATTAAGAAATATGCAATCGCTTGAACACCAAAAAACTTATATACATTATGGCTTATAATTATTGTACATATACATAATAAAATTATGTCATGTAAAATTATAATCACTGTAGAAATGCATATACTTGATGTGTGCATGGCCTATATGATCTTAAGGTTTCTGCAGTAACAATGTATTATAAAAATGAACATGTATCTTTGTTTTATGAAAATTAGTGTTTCTGATAAATGTTTGTAAGGTACATGAGCCCCTCCCTTTGAGAATATGTTTTCATAGTATGGACACTGTTTAATGCATTTTTTATTTGCTTTCATAACGAGAACATTTCGATACGTTTTTAAATAATAATTGACGGCACGTCAATTAAGATAACAAACACGATCACAAATTGCTCGCAGATTTTAATTGATTTAAACTTGGCGAGTTCAGCAATTACATTAAACTATATAAACAAGGTCCCGAAAATTGAATAAAAAGGTTCAAAGTTAAGCATTAATTTGTTTCTATTTTTAAGGGCATAATAGTTTATAAATAATTAACTACTAAATTTCATATTTGTCAAATCTGCAATTAGATTTTATACATTTTCCCAATTTGTTAATACAATGCATTTTGTGAATTTCGAAACGGAAAAATGTTCGTGGTTGGACACTGATTGTCGCGAATTTAGGACTATTTGAAGGGAAAATCGATTTTACAATAAAGACCCGAAGTCACAAAAGATACAAAGCTATTTTCTGTCGAATAATCCATATGGTTATAGTTTCAACATGAAATGTCACATAAACGGAAATAACTGGTTAAGGTGATTCTTAAGATTTGCTACACCGTAGTTCGTGTCTTTTTATTTTTAAATTTTTTCATAATGAATTAAGAATTACCCTAACGGAAGAAAATATATTTCGAAATATATGCAAAAACATATGTGAATATATGCACAAATATTTTCGGCAAAAAGTTATATATTTAATATATATTTGAAAAATATTTCTGAAATGTATATTACTTATATATTTTGACATATATTTTGACTTATATTTTTTCCCGTACGGGTATAATTTTTACTGTTTCATTCTTTAGTCTTGGAAAAATTATATGTTCGATGAAAAAATATTTTGTAAAGTAAACTTTTGACTCCGTAACTTCCCTCGTTTTTTCTGTTCTCTTTATTTTGTAAACAAAACGAGGGAAGTTGCAGGGCCAGAAGTTTACTTAAAAAATTATTTTTTTTACGATCAGATAATTCTGCCAGAACTAAAGAATGAAACAATAAATATAATAGTTATTTATTCATTATTAAACAATTTAAAAACAAAAAGACACTAACTCCAGTGTAGCAGATATTACAAATCACCTTGAAAATTACTATGTATCTGAGTAAACTTGTGACTGTAAATGCGTTAAGCAAATTTTACATTTTCACTTCGTCAAAAAATTTGAATTCTTTCGTTCGGTCTAAGTTTGCCAAACGAAGTTTCACGTTGTTGTTAATGTGAATTTGTCTATTGCTGTCAGCAAAGCGCATGGTAGATTCCACAGTTGAACGTCTTATAGCTTTCAAGGTATTTTCTGGGACGTTGAAAGGGTTGCGTTCAACCTCTTTAATAAGGTCAATGAAGTCGTTCCTATTATATTCAGTTTTTTTCATTGGGTTGTCTTGACGTGGAATGCACCATATACTAGATCATTTCACGCGCTTCGCGCACGTCAATCGTGTTATTTGAAATTTTTTATTATGCTTTCAATTAAATAAATATATAATAATAATATTTATAACATATCTAATTATCTGTTTTATTAATTTAACTAGCTGAAGCCCCGGCTTCGCCTCGGCAAAACCTTGTGATCCATTCCCTATGACCGTGTATGAGTCCTGACTAAATCCCTAGTTCCACCCGAGATACTTCTATAGACCCTCTATGGGCTCCCTATGGACGCCCTATGAAACCCCCCCCATTTACCCCTAAGATCTGTCTATGACTTCCTTATGGCATCCCTATAACACTCCCCCCTCCCCCTCGGAGTGATGAAGCTATGACATACAAATTTTGTTTCTAAACATCAAATGTATATATCGCAAATTTATATATCCCATAACAATCTGTAGTATTAACACTGTATACCCAAACAAACAAACAAACAAACATACTTTCATATTTATATATATTAGTTAGATAGTTAGATATAAGAGTTTTATATCACTTACATAAAACATTTTCATTTTTTACATTTAAATTCTTTTTCAGTAAATGTTTAATTTTTTGTTTCAATTGATATTAGTAAATTAATTGAGAAAATAGATATCTAACTTATATTCTATAAAAGAGCAAACTTAAGCAGATTTAACAAACGAAATCAGAAGCATGTTAAATGTGAGAAGATATTTCTCTTCTTATTTTATAGCACCACATAACTAGATCACAAATCCGATATAAAGTCAAAGTTTTACTTATCTTTGAAAAAGATAAATTTTATTACCAGAAGAGACACCTTTCTAATAAAGTTAATGTGCAAAATGTGAATATGTGTTCCGTCGTTCAATTTTCGTGATCGTGCAATCTAAGTAGACGATTTTAATTACTAAAATAGTATATTTTAACTACGAAGCAATAAAATGAATAAGTTCTTTCATTACCAAAATTTTTATTCATGACATATATTTTTCTACACATTTTTCAAAATATGTTATACAATGTTACAAAATATTTCTGGGGCGCGCTCAATTGCGCCGATCCCCTAAAAACTGATAATGATTTAATTAAGTATAATAATAAGTTAATTGTTAATAATGATAATTCATTATTGACAATTATTATGATGTTATTAATGATAATTCATTATTCACAAATTCATTATGATTTTTTGGTATTGGGTTTTTTTGGGTTGGGTTTTTTTGGTTTGGGTCTTTTTTGTATTGGGTTTTTTTCGTTTGTGTTTTCTTGGTTTTGGGTTTTTTTGTATGAACTCTTGGAATATATTTTGAATTTAAATTGCAACATTTTTCAATTCAATTCATGATTTATTACGTATGTATTTAATAAGTATAACATTTTTTGTATACTATTTTTCTAAAAATCATAAAATTTAAAAATAAAATTGCATTTAAAAATAATTTCGGCTCAACTAAACTTCAATTAATTAAAATTCGGCGCAAGTGCGTTAAAAAACTGAACGAAAAAATTCAGCGCAACTGCATATAAATTCAGCGCAACTGCACTCAAAATTATCGGACTCGGCGCAATTGAGTATCACCCATATTTCTCTTCTATTAAATTCCTTACACATTTGAATTCCTTTTTTATTCTTTCCATTTACTTAACAAAGACATATTTTCTAGTTTCTTTTTGCGTCTCTACTTATATAGTTTTTTCACTAGATTTGTGCTTCTTTCGTCGTTTTACGAAATACATCTCTGGACTCGGACATTTTCTTTTATACTCTTTCGTGGTACTAAATTGTGTCTTAAAAAAAAACTTTTGCAATTATGGAATGTTACTGCAAGTGTCGTCGCATATATAGACAAATAAATTATGTGAAAAGTAAACATTTATTGAAAGAACAAAAATTGTCGTTTAATAAGACTAAATAATTTTCTCTAATCATACTTTAAAAAGTTGAAAAAGTGAAAATTCACTCAAAATAAGTGAATATTCACTATTCCTATCACTTCTACTTTTTCAATGATTGAAAGATTTTGAACTCAAAGTAAATGAATAAACACTTATTTTAAGTGAATTTTCACTTATTTCAAAATATAAAATTTTAGAGAGATAGCTTAATAGTGAAATAATTACTGTGGTGAAAAAAGTAGATTTATTTCAACATTTTAACATGAAGGAAAATGTACATGTGGGATATTATTAATTGAAATATATAAATGCAAAATATGTGAAATAATAACTAAATTACTTCCTGAGAAACGTTTTAAACATCCTATTTCAAACAAATGCATACATCAGATTCATTTACTGAAGTAAATATTAAGATTGTATAATCGCAATCCAAACTCAAAATTGAGTGAGAATATTACATATATTTTTTTAATTTTATGCAAGATAATATAATTAATATAATCATATTTATAAAATATGAAGACACTTTCGAAACATTAAATAAACCAAAATTTACTTAAATTTCAAAAAATTCTAATTTTAATGTGTCACATTTTTTAAGTTATGCTGTATTTTGAAATAATTTTTCTGTATTTTGTATACATTTATTCGAATATCTCAATTCAGAGACATACATTATCCAAATATGTAATTATTAATAATAGAAATTGCGTAAATATTTGTATTATACCTTAATAAACAAACTATTTAATTTTCCATGAACTTCATAATATTAAGTTGAATAATATAAGTAAATACATTTATGTATAAAAGATATTGATTTTCAGGTCCTAATTATTTTTTACTTCATTAAAAATGTATATGTCAACTTTGAGTGACATAATTTAAGTGAAAATTTTTTCGTAAACGAAACTATTAATTTATAATTATTTATGCACTTCTCAATGTTATTACCTTGCGATTATAAAACCATCTTTTAATGTGTAAAAAATAGAAATTGATCATAAAAAATAAAAAAAAATTACATATTAATATTATTATACAAAATATATTAACAAAAGGTATTAACAAAAGTAATATTATTTTTATCTCGAAGAACAGTAAAAAATTGAGTGAATTTGTGCACATGTGCAGAAAATTACTCTTTGTTGCATTATTTCTTACAAAAATATCTTTATTTACTCTTTAAAAGCTTGTGAGTAACTTCACTCGTCAAGAAATATACTATTGATTATAATTTGTTGTAAACTAAAACAATTTTATTGTTTAAGAAAATTATTGTTTAAAGATAATATTAATTAACGAGAATATGAACTAAAATATGAACCAAGTGCAATGTATTAATATGATGGACTATTTGTGTGTTTGAGGCTGAAAATTAATTAAAAAATGTGAAATGTCCTGAACGTGTGATGTAGTAAGTTTAGTAGAGTATCACATGATATAAAAACGAAATTAAGAAAAATGTTCATAGTGATTCGTTGTTCCATTAAATGAATTCTCAACGTTTAATTAAGCAACCTAATATAATCCATTAAACGTGACTCGTTACTTTCATGCTGTACGCACATAGGCACGAAATCCATCCAAAAGACGAAGATTTTATGCATCGCTACTTCGCTTTTCAATTTGTTCTGGATAATGGTATTCTCCAATTAGCGCCAACCGAATGAATGCCAATTTTTGTTTACAATCAAACGCAAGAATGTCTCGCACACTGTAACAAAACATTTTCTCTGCTTTATTTTATAGTCTTGTTACGTTGACACTATTTTAAAATAAAGCAATGCTAATGAATCCGAGCTTTGGTACGCGAATAAAAAATATTCCTCTGTATGATACATTTTTAATATAATTTTTGCAGTAATGTGTTATACGATATTTTCCGGCATACATTTAGTGGATTTCAGAAATCGAATATGACAAAAGTTATTATTGAAAATTGACTTCTATTTTTAACTCTTATAATTTCAATAATAATAAAAGTCTCATACTATAATAATGGGGTTTTTTATTTCTAGTGAAATAATACTGAACAATGACGACTATTGTTTTTTAATACAATTCTAATTTAGAGATCGGTAGAAACAGATCATTTAATTTAATTTGAAACAAACAATTGCTTGTTTGTTTCATTTTATACAAATTACTATAAAATATCAGTATATTGTGTTATATATTTTATTTTATACATGCCCGCGTGGAAAAATTAGTCTGGATATAGTCTGGCAAAGTGTATCCAGACTACATCCATACTATATCCAGACTTCTTTTTCCACTAGGGTGTAAGTATAATTATACTTACATGTATAAAATGTTATATATATATATGTTATATATACATGTACATATATTATAACTAGCTGAGCCCTAGCTTTAGCTATTTATGGTTCAATCGTTTTCATTATTATTGTCAATTTTTAATCCAAAATTTCTTGTTTAAAGGCAAAATTATTCTTAAACTAACACAAACTGGGACATTTACTTTAGTTAAATAAAAATTGCTCTCTTGAGTCTTCAGCCTTTTTATATTTATATTAATTCATTTTTGTATGAAAATTCTGTATTTTATAAGCTACAAAAGGTCGCTCGATTCTGTTGCAACCATCTGCTTACATTAATTTAATTGTGGAACATATTTAGTTAATGGTTAACTGAAGAATTTACTGGGAATACGAACCCACAAACTCAATTAAAATGATTTCTCTTAACGAACATTTCAAGTCTAAGGATTCTTTAAAAAGATTATTGGACTTGAAAAACGTTTGATAAAAAATTAAGATTGAAGATTTAATTTAGAAATTCTGTAAATATTTTGTAAACATTAACATACAAAATCATCGGCGGTTATAATGTAAATAAAATGTATTTTTGTTTTATTACGTCATATTATTTATGCAATTACTATGTAAATACTCACTTTAAACGATTTATGGATTTCGTTTAAAATACTTTATTTGAACAGATACTTCAAAATAACTCGCTCAATTTACTCAATTCATTGCAGAAAATATGAAACAATTTGTTTGGTAAACGAACTTTTTTCATGTAGTTGCAAATAATAAAATAATACAGTAATAATCGCATTTTTATTGAACAAAATAATAAATTACTAAACTTTATATATTGCAGTTTTTATTTATTAAAAACTTTCAGCACATCCATAGTTTAATTGAGAATCTTGCAGCACAAAAATTAAATTGCTTTTACATGAAAATTAATAATTAACAAGAAATTTAATACAATTTAGTGTATTTAATTTACTTTTTTAATTATAGTAACAAATTGGATGTTATTTTAATAATACTTTTTCAATGGATACAATTTTTGTTCATTTATTCTAAATCATATTTGAAATAATTAAACTTTTCTTCAGACAAATAAACTTTTTTATCAGAATTTTCGTTTGAAATAACTCATACAATAAATACGTTCGCAAAGTGAAATGGAACAAAAAAGTTATAGATAAACACGTCATATAGAATTGCAGATTCGCGTCTGTTATGAGATCGGTCGAATAACCATCCCGTCATGCTTGCATTACAGTCACACGAGCAAGTAATTTATAACCACTATCAGCATCGTGCGATCTATTTAACAGTGACCCGGCGTTTCAAATCCACAGATTGCAAAATAAAAGAGCTACTCATTCATGACCAATGTACCGTGGATTCGTCCAAATTATTTTGTTTGATTTTCCGTCAAAATTGAGTCATTTCAAGTATATGTAAAATTATTTACAAAAAATGCTCATATTTCACAAATAAAATACGATCTAATGAAAATCTATTATTTCCTCTTAAACAAACTACACATGTATATTGAATAAATTTTACGAAACAAAGTATATAAATCACTTAAATCAGTTTTATGGAAAGTTGGTTTAAATAATAAGCTTAACTTTTATTGTCAGTAACAAAGCATTAATTTATCCAATGAAGTTTTCGTACTCGCAATGTTTGGTGAGAAAAGTTTAATGCGATCCACGCTTATTTCCATTAAAATAATTTATGTTTCGTGCTGTTAAATCTTTTATTCGATAGATAATCGGATAAAAGATTGTGCGGATGTTGACGTGTATTAAGAACAAAATTATGGAAATTACAACTGCAGACTCGTAAAATTAAAAACAGTTTACTTTGGCCGCGGTTGTTAGCTGTTTGCGTAATAAAGAACTTAATGAAATTGACGACGGCGACGATGGTGTTCATTTTCTTCATTTTTTTTTTTTTTTTTTTTTTTTTCAATGTCGGATGATTTATCGTTTTTTTCATTCTTACGAATGTCTACACGATTTTATTATCTGTTACATCAATTACAAGACTAATAGATATTTAATCTCAGCTGAATGTTAAGTTAAGAACTAGGTAAGTTGTTGCTTCAAAAAATGGATTTCTTCTTAGAAGATTTCAATTTGCGATACAAAATGAAAGTTTGAGTTTAAAATCTCGCGGACAATGCATGTGTAAAACGGTCCAACAGCACATCAGTCCGGGTAGCTTCGGTCAGTTTTAGATCGCGTGGTCGTTAACCGTAGAAAATTATCCGCGTTGTTTATTTGCAATCATTAGATGGCGCAGTGTAAACCGCTTTGTCGTAGCGTTACGTTTCAGTAGCCGTTACGGCGTTGGAAATACGCGTAAATTCAGACATTGCCGCTGGCAGTTCGGTCTGTTATGCATTACCAAGAAATTGTATGCATTTTTGTACAAATTGTCCTGTTAAATAGCAAGTCACAATTTCACAAGCTTTTTATACCCATTGACAAAAAGAACTACAGCTTTTTACCATTTTTACATTATTAAAATCTGAAAAATAAGTTTGAAATAAATTGAGATAGGATTTAGTCAGACAATAATATAGGAAGAGAAATTTCGAAATTTTTACTTTCCTATTTCACTAAGAAATGTTTTAATAAGGAAATAAAAAAGGAATTCAATTTTGTACAATATAAAAATTTTACATGTTATCTATCCGAATAAAAAGTATTCTGTATTACATCTCGAAAAAAATATATGAATTTGCATTATACATGATTAGGATCTGCGATGCATAATGCCCGACGATCATTCATAATCCACGTGATTATGCACGATCATGTAAAATTTTTTTTGTGCCGCGGCCCCGGAAATCATAATAATTTATCTTTCCATGGTTTCCCGGACTTATCCCGCTTTATAGAGCATCCACATCCCTCTCGCGGCACCCCGCCTTATAAGTACTTGAACGAGAAATACTGTGAAAATATTCCTCTCCGGTAACATATGCATGCTGAGTATTTTTTTTTTTTTTTTTTTTTTTACTTAGCATTTACTCTTTTTCGGTTGAGGCGTTTTTTGTGCGGCAACGGTAAAAAAGGAAGCGAAAAAATATAAAAGTAACTTACGTACTTGGTAAATGTTGAAATGCTTTTCCACCTACTCGTCGAACTTCAAAGAAAACGCACGCTGTTCAAAAGGTTTACTTAATACACTTAATAGATTATGAGAGAGCGACTTTAATAGATCATGTATCCGCAGGTTGCACTATTATAGAATTATTCGTCGTACAAAAAACTTTGACAACGACATTGAAAGACACTTTTCCTAAATACACCGAGGGAAATTTTTTGAAATAATTACTATAGTTTACCGCAACGAGGACACATCAAACATGTTTTTTAATTTATTCCTGCAACTATGGGAAAATTATTTCAATAAACTAATGGATACTTTTGAGGTTGTTAAAGAAAGAAATAGAAAATACATTACGTTTTTCCTATAGTTGCAGGAATAAAGCTGAAAAATGCTTGAAATGTCCTCGTAACTTTAAACTATAGTAACTATTCCAAAAAAATTCCCTCGGTGTAGTACTTTCATTTTCGGTGTGATTTTCATGCTTTTCGATCATAAAACAGGTGATAAAAAACGTTATGGAATAAAAAGAAAATATTTTTTTGGATCAATTAAATGTAATATTAATTTTTTGAGTCAAAATTTCTCAACTGTAACACCAAAAACGTAAAATGTTTATTCTTTATTAAAAATATGTATCGATTGATTTTAATATACTTAATCACCACCTGAAATATTTTTGCAAAAAAATATGTTGTTAATTTGTTATAAACAATTCAAATTTTTTGCTACTTTTAACTAAAAATATTTTATCTACAGATAGCATTAATGAAATTGAACGAAAATTTGAGTGAGTGTGTAAAATACTATGTACTTTTCACTCATATTTTTTAATTCGTATAATAATACAAAAAACTAATTGTTATTGCAAAATTAATTGTTTAACTGTAAATTAAAACATGTTCTGCCCCTAGTATTAAAAATTTTTTTTCTGCAACTGATAAAGAATTTTGCAACGAAGAAATAGAAAAAATAAAAAAGTCCGGCACTTGAATAGAACAAAAGATATATTAATTGGTTTATCCGCGCGACAAGCGCGCGACACGTTGACGGGCCTCGGCACTCCCCGCGCCGGCCGTACAGCTTTTACTTAGTTTTAATTTTATTATAAAAATAAACGCATCTTGTTTTAAGTTAGTATATGATTATATTTATTAATATTTTTAATTGTTTTATCATCTTGTAAGGAAATACGCTGATTGCGTTAATATGCTGCTGATATCAATACAAAGAAGTGTTCTTATTCACTTATTTTATGCTTTTCGGACATATTGTCGCTCGAAAAATATTTACATAAAACATGTTTTTTTTCATCATGTACACTGAAACAATGGTATTGCCGAGTGTTTTTAATAGTTAACGCTGTACTAAAACGCGCTTTCAAAATTTTTTCTTCGTTTTCATGCTCAGATACTGAACAAAAATCAAACTTAATTTTTTTGAAAAAACTAGTTGCCCACTCGAACAATTGTTTTGGAGTCGTAATTTGGCCAGTGTAAGTTCTTTGCATGCTACATTTGTAGGCTTTTCGTTTAACGGTATCCCCGATTCCGTCACATGCACCCTTACCATGCGATGTAGCGAAAAAATGTCACTCGGCATCGACTCCAAAATCTGCTTTGTGGTAAACTAAATTAAGAAAATTGTTTTTGTTTTTATATTGAGACGCAGCGCCATCGCTAAAATATATAATTCTTTTAACATTTTCTGTTCCATGAATTGTTT
>JABFPJ010006611.1:0-10725 GCA_022817425.1 Gryon sp. ZL-2020
GCCTAATTAGCTATCATAAAGAGGCCTATAATTGGCATATATATGATTTCCTATTAAGATCAAACCCTTATGTGCCTTTATTCGGCTTATTCAGATATTCACAAAAACATCAAATTATTCAGGCTTATTCAGGCTTACCTTATTCAGGCCAAACTTTTTTTTAGGGTTTGCCATATTAATTTGTTACTAGGGAAGCGTTGAATTTTATGTTAAGAGTATTTCTATTCTCATTCATATTCCTTTTCGTCAATCAAATACCAGGAAAGTACGTAAGCAAACAATACAACTATGATTTCGCAATTATAGAGAGTGAAGAAGATTTTAACGAACCGAATACAAAAGAGTTATAGTAGATTGATTTGGACTGAAGAATGGAATAATCCAAACTATGCGATTTTCATTACAAGCTAGTAATTCTTTTTTAGTTAAAGTTGCTTATTTTTCTATTCCAAATGATAAAGAAAGAATTATCAAGATTGGAAATATTTTTATACTGAAAAACATTTTTTCATTTTTTCTAAATTAATTATATGTAAAATATTATTTTTTTCGGAGAATTGTTAGATGTATTAAAATATACGTATTCTAACGACAAACATTCAAAAGGAAAGGTCATTTAATTTTTTCATTTTTTTTTCAAACTCGAACAATAGAGAAATTTGTTTAAATGATTGAAATCATATAAAATTATTGCAATTTCAATTAATATTTATACAAGTTATAAACGATAAAGCTTAATATAAAAGTTTATAATAAGGAAGTAATTTCATGATTGTTTCGAAACAATTTATGTAGGGGTATTCCATATATTATTTTTCTTAATTTTAATTAAAATAAATGGTCTTTAATGTTCATATGTTAACCTAGAATTTGCATACTTATTCGAATCATTAATTGCTCTTTTATAAAATTTTGTTTATTTTGTCAAGTAATTATTTCAAAAATAATCTAAATGCATTAATTTTTTAATCTCTTTTCTAATATTTTAAATTCAACTTTTTATTTTGGTTTTCAAATTCAAATAAGTTCTTTCAAGTTCTCTGTTAGTTCAGAACAGTTCTAGAACCATAGAACTTAACAAAACCTGACAGAACCGACCAAAGAAAAACGCCAAATATATTGCCATCTGAAAACCGTTTAGTTTGCCACACGATCGAAAATATATTTTCAAAATGTATATAAAATATATTTTTCTGAAAAAAATATAAGCTGGACCTTAGGATGTATATAAATGTGTTATGTTTGTATCAGTATTGTAATTACGTTACATATTACTATGTAACAATGATGTACCATTCTGAAATACAAGCAAAATACCTATTATTATTGATAGCCATGATTTGGCCATTTTTTGGCCTAATTATTTAATATTTCTGATAAGGTGGCCTCAGTTTCTTTTATTTTTTTCAAGGCGATGATGGCAAGAATATTATAGCAAAAAAATTGATATTATATTGCTATTGTTGCTTTTTTTGTATGTTGAAAAACCGCATTTGTTCGTATCCGAGACACGGTAGTGCTGGTCGCACAAAAACGATCGTTTTTTTGTACTTGGCCAGAGACACTACCGTGTCTCTTGATATTGCGACAAGCAGTTATATAAATGGCATCTATTTTTTATATATTTTCTAAAATATATTTGTAAAAATATGTACAAAATATATAAAAAATATATAGAATATATACACTCAGGGAAATTTGAGAGGCATTTTTACTAAAAAACGTTGTAATCTGAGAACATATTGAAAAAGGCGCAAATTTTACTGCGTACTATACCAACTTTACTACGTATACGTAGTAAAAATTGATATTAAAGTAGCAATTTTGAAATAAATATTATTCTAATGTGCTACTTAAACATCAAATTTTACTACGTACAGCAGTACAATTTGCTCCTCTTTTCAATATGTTCTCAGATTAGTACGTTCTTTAGCAAGAATTCATAAAAAATTAGTAAATATTCTTCTCAAATTTCTCTCAGTGTATTTTGTATCCGTGAAACGGCAAGAAATTACATATTTCAAATATATTTTGAGAAATATATTTTTGTCCCTGTGGGTTCTCACAAAAATATAACATATATTAAAATATGTATACAATTCTAACAGTTACATTCAAATTTAAGCATCATAAAATAAATAATTTATTATCCAAGTTCTTCCTTTAGTGCAGTTCTCACTTCCTCTTTATCGTTTTCATCTGGGTCTGAAATACAAAGTAAAATTTAATTTAACTAATTTCAATTTAATAAATCATTATTTATTAAAGAAAAACCTAAAATATATTAATAAAAAATAATTCATTAAAAACTAACTGCAATAAGAAGGAGTTGCTGAAGTTACAGTGAAAAAGGCTCCCCTTTGTGGATAGTTGATCGAATTAATTCCCATTTCAACGCAGTCCTTATCAACCCCTGCAGTACATCTTTTTTCCAGCAGTATTCTCTCGGCATCTTTTAAGGTGCAATTCCAAAGACTTGAATCGAAACTGCAATTACGTTCGACAGCCGACAAAACAGATTCCGTAAAGTAGATATATGACCGACCGTGATTGCAAATAGCTTCACTTATAGCTGTGAAAACATTTCATAAAATGAACATATGATTAAAAATATTTCCTTTGAATATAATAACTAATTTAAATTGTATATAATTAATTATTTTTTTATTTCTTGAAGACATCTGTATAAAATTTCAATTTACACATACAATTTTTTGAATTGCCATTTTTATTAACTTTTATAAAAAAGTGTCTTGATAAAACCTGTAAGAAAACATAAAGTTAAAGTAGCAGAATGTTGTATTTTCATAAATGTTATGCTAATTTAATTCTGAATGAAACGTTTTTTTAAATATTCATGTGTTGTGTAAATCACGGATAATTAGAGATTCAAATCAATCTTCTTATATATGATAACATTTTTTTAAAATGACGATTATTTGATTAGAAAACAAAAACAATCTATAATATTTTTTTTACTTTAACTTTTTTTGAAACTATTCACATAAAATCGATTTATTTTTTGAAACTGTTTTTCTACTTTGAAATTTTTTTGTTACAGAATGTGAATCAAGAATTGCAACTCTTTACGAATATTTTTCCTTTGCGTGATTAAAAATACGTTCGATCATCAAACGGTTAATTTCACGTTAATTATTTTCTACGCAAATAATCGAATCTATTTTTAACCCTTTGTTCATCGTGTGTTAACTGAACTTCGAGAAATTATATATAATTTCGAAGCACTAACAAATGTATCATTAATGTATAATTATTTCGGTATATGTATATTTGCGAAGCAATAGTATAACAATTTTGTTGTCAATGAGTTATCAAATTTTCCATAATAGAATATATTTATGCAATTTCTCTTTGATTTGATTAAAATTTTAGTATCAATTATAAATTTATAAATTGTTTCATAAAATCCAGAGGTGTATTAGATATACATAAAAATTGAGTACTACTTAATTTACAATAAACTTAGCATTTTGATTGTGAAAAAACAACCTTTCAAAATAATTACTTTAATTTATGGTAACAATTACACTATGTAATTAAAAATATACAATATTTAATGAAAACATTATTTTATATTTGATATAATTTTTCCATAAATCGGAAAAAAATATGTTATTTAAATAGAAACAATCAGGAATGTGGGAGCCTAAAGTTGTTATTGAAGGCTTTTGTTTCATGTTAATTTAAAATGTTATATTTCGAAAAAATATCATTGCACTTGAATCGCATAGAATGTTTAGAAGTATTAATACAACTTTTTATTGACATTTTTAAGATTTGGATTTTGAAATTTTTAAGATTTTTTTTACTTGGAGTTATACTTAAAATCTGATATTATTACTATTTTTACATGAATGTCAAAATGTTTTAAATAAATTAATTCCTTTAGCTCTTTCTCATACATCTTCTAAAATGTCGGGCTTAAGCTCGCACATGCCTTGAAGCAATACTTAAGATTAAACAATTAAACAAAAAAGTGTTATTTTTTCTTCAGTAAACATTAAAATTTAATTATAATATTATACTTAATCGAAATTATCATTTGTTTGTTTGATTCATAATTTTTTATATTCATATTAAGTGTTAATTACAAATTACTGAATTATTCAACTTTTTAAATTAAAATAATTATTCATTCATTTCGCATTTACATTCTTTAAATATAAAGTCAATGTCCAATTTATTTTTATTAATTAATAATCAATTAATTTTTTTCTCATTTATTAATTTATTATTATGTCTATTGTTTATGCAATTTAATTCACTTCCCTATAATAGCACAAAATATTTCTGAAACAGTTTATTATTACATTCCGAGTGTATTTTAATATCCTAAGAATATTCTTGAAATATTTAAAAATGCTTTGTGTTATTAGGGATTAATCAATATATGCTATTTTAAGATAATTTAATTTCTAAATTTAACATAGAATGAAAAATATTACCAGCAATTGGAATTTTCAGTATATCTGTAAGTGAAGAGTATGTTAAGGCACATCCAGGCTGCAAGCGACCGCCATTTGGATAAAAGTCCATATGTCCTGAAAAACCAAAAAATGTCATTCAATTTATCTACATTTACTTTTAAAAATATAATAAACTGAATTTTGTATTAATTCTAAAATAAATTAATTATAATTTTTCTTTTTGTATTATCTCACCCATTCTATTTGGTAAGCCAAGTCCGAATTTCCATAACAGTCGTGCATTTGTATGAATGATATCAACAAACGGTGCATCTTCTTTGTCTAGCTTTAAAGCATTGTCCGTGACTTGAAAACACGGTTGTGCAGGATCCAATCCTGTTATCCTCAGTATTGGCCACTCTAGGTTTATGTGTTTAACTTCATTTGCAGCAACTCCGCAAATATGCGCTCCAAGACTGTGTCCAATGCAATGAACCAAGCCCCATTGATCTTCTGGAATTGATGATCTTTCACGTGTGTAGTTAGCTATTTCCTCTAATACCCTTTAGAATAAAATGATACCCTTATTAATATATGAAAATGAAAATACGTTTGTTTCTTCGCATAGGTATTATGCTTAATTTACGCAATAGATTACTAAATTACGCATCTGCGATCATTCAAACTTAACCTAAATTGTATTAGAATTTAGTTCAATAGTTTTACAAAAACCTTCTCAAAAATAAAAAATATAGTTCAATAGAGGTGAGTCACAGAAGGGAGGTTCATAAAAAAATCATAGGAAAGTTCATCGGGACATTAATAGGGTCATTCATACGGATATTCATAGAGAGGTTTATATCTGTGACAAGCGCCAAATTTTTGTGTCAAAAAATTCAACATAAAAATGCTTCATATTTTATCTACTTCCATCTGAACGTTTCATAGATTTGATATCTTTGAAAATAAGACATTACAATGACTAAAATGACATTAATGAGTAAAATAAAAAGAAACTGACATATGCTCAAGATGTTACAATTAAAAAACTTTCAAAAAGCCCTTGTCTGATTTTTACCGGAAGCCACAGATATGGGATAACTGAAGTGAAACAAAGGATTTAGCCACGGGAGATTATAAGATTTGGTCCAAAGCCGGAGATTCAACTAGTATGCACATAATTAACAAAACATATTTGATGAATGTATGAAAATGTTTCCACTAGTTACTTTGCAATTTTGTAGCCGGCAACTTTAGTATTTACCGCAGCTTTCAAATAATTGAGAGTATTTCCTCCCTCACTCCAATCTACAACAAGAACATTAACGTCACCCTAAAACAAAAAATTAAACAGTCAATTTTCTAAAACAAAGACATAATCATTTTTATTATGTATTTAATTTATCCATACTTAGTTTTAGTGTTTAATCAATGCATTTGAACTTGAACAAAAAAGTCTACAATCAGACTTCTGTTTAGTTTCAAATGATAAGTTTATCAATCCGTTCAAAAACAGACCTATGTTAATATTTATTTCCAATAACAACTAATAAAATGTGTGACTGTTTATATCATTGTATATTTGTATACATTCAAATCTATTGGGGGGGGGGAACAAAAATTTATAAAATAAACACAAAATTAGTTCCTTATTAACTGATTATTTATCAGTTGGACATCTTTTTATTATTATTGTTATATTATTTATTATAATTATGTTTATCGCTAATGTTTTATTATTATTGAAGCAATAAACTATAATTTTAGAAATGATAATTTAAATGGTTTTAATCCATCTGTTTCCGTGTATAAATGTTAATCGCAGTTAAACAAACTTTTGAATTACACACAAAGCTTTTAAATTGCTTTGTTCTATATAAATTTTACCGAGTGATTCAGATTTTATAGGTAAAATAAAGTAATCTACAATTCTTAATCGAATGAATCTGTAACGACCGATATATTCATTGTTAATTTATTTTCTCTTATCTTGATAATATTTGCACTTATCGACATTCTTAATTAGCCAGTTGAATGTTGTTAAATATAATATGTTTGATGATAATTCGGTGATAATAATGGATCTATTATTTTATTTTAATCGAAATAGAAAATTAAGAGATTAAACAAAAACATATATGATTTTTTTACATAATATCAACAGTGTAAATGAAAAAAGTCTACATGCTTTAAAATGTCATTATTTATTGGAATTTTAAATAGACATAAAATAGGTCGAGAATCATAGGCATTTTTATTTTTAAACTGTGTATTTTCTAATATACATATTTACTTAAAAATATTTGTGAACATTTACTAATTTAATATGAGTTTTATTTATAAATAAAAAGAACAATAATTATGTTAAAAAATAGTAAAAAATCATATTAAACTAACAATTTCCAAGATTACTTTTCTTATAATGTTATTAATTTTCTTATTAAATTTTTCTCTGTTTACACAAAACGAAAATTAATAAAATCAAATTCATTTGACATTTACCCATTTATGAAACGCCTTTTCCATATCGTGAATCCAAGTTTCATTTCCACTAGCTAAAAATCCATGAACAATTATAATCATTGTTCTCGTGATATCAAAATCCGTCCATTCCATTCCAAATTGATCTCCACTAACAATATAAACCCTCTTTGGTTGTCTTTTCGACGAAAGAGTAAATTTAATATCTAAAGCATCAGATCCATTAGGCTTAGCTTGAAATAAATATTCTATACTTCTGGCAACGGTATTCCCCAAGCCAAAACAATTCACCGACGAATTGTATTTCTGTTTGGCCAAATCTGCTGCAGCATCTGTTAAATTCGATGTCACATTTTCGGAGATATTTTTGACATTTGACAGTCGTAAAGTGTCAGTGACAGTGTCAATTGTCCGACCGATTGCGTTTTTTGAATAAGTTAAGCCAGTATGTAACGGAGATAAAATATCAAAGGCACATGTAAGACCTAAAACGAGAAACAAAAAGACTGCTGATATTACCGGAAAACGTAACATTTTTTTTCTTTTTCGAACGCGCGAATCACAACGGAATGAAGACGAGTTTGAGTTTTGAAGCTGTGAATGCTTCGCACGCGACTAATATATAATGTGGCCTTGGATGCTTGGATTAGTTAACTTCGAGGACAATTAAATTACGAGTGGGGAGTTTTTTTAATTCGAAAAAAGCTCTTTTAAATAGTTTAGTTTTATCTGATTTTGATGTTTTAGAAAAACGGGGCAGAAAACTACACTATTCTGACCTAAGGAACATAAGAGTTTTTTTTATTATGCATTAAAAAAAATACCCTTGCTATATATAAGTTCTTACATCCCCCAAAAATAAGGAAAGCAACTGAATTTAAAAAAGCAGTATGATAATGTATTTTTCCGACCTTGCGCCAACAATATACTATAATAATAGCATTACATTAACTTTTGGAAGGAAAATCTGAAATAAATTTGAAGAAAAAACAAAAATATTGATTTCGATTATAAAATCGAAAAATGCCTAAATAAATTATTGCTTTTAGGGCCGGGAAAAATAATTATTTTGTTCACTTTGTATAGTTTTTTTATTAATTAAATGTAATAGTTTTTTAATAAAATGCATATCTAAATTTTTTACATGTTTTGTTTATTGAAACGTTATTTGTTATATCCTAAACAATAAGTCAATGACATATCTTTTGCATGTACGTATGTAAAGTGGAAAATATACATTTTTTGTATGAGTTTTTTGTTAAGATCCACTTATGATTTGACTTGTTTATCACATTTTTATTCTAATTATTATTACTCTGTTCTATTCTTTTCAATAATTTTTATTTAACGGTGTTTTAATGTTAATTACTTTTATTTAAATATATTTACATCAATGCACGTTAATTTCAATATTAACTAAAAATTAAAGTAATGTAAATTATTCCGATAATTAGAACGGATTAAGATTACCATAGTTAAAAAAAAGTTGCGTAAATATATTGTTTATATATAATAATATATACGTTTTAGTTAAGAAATTTTCAGTGTGGCTTTTTTTGTAATTCTCATAAGGTGAATCTAATCTTAAATGTTACTATATAAATTTTACTGTATATATAATAACAATAATAATAAATTATTATATTAAATAAAATGCAATATCAAAAATAAAATTGAAATAGTTGTAATAAATTATTCCTGAAAAGTAAAGTTTGTTTTAATGTTAAATGAACTTGTCCATCCATCTTTCATTTATCTTTTTATTCTTAAAAATTAAAGCATAATTCATTTAACACAAAATTTTTCAAATTTAATTTAAATTTAAAAAATACCTTTAGTTAATTTATATTTAATATTTAAAGAAAAAATATCAAATTGAATAAAAGTATATTTTTATATACAAATTCCTAAAGAATTACTGTAAATAACGCTGTACACGTAAAACTATATAAATAAGTTAAATTAGTTAACGTCCACACTCGAGTGAAAAAAACCTATACTCGTCGACTATTTTATAATAGCAGGGGACTTTAAAAAAAATTAATATATAATAAAACATACATCATGAAAAAATCAAAGTAATAATCCTCACGGAATATCACTCCATAAATGATATACGAGAAATCACATGCAATATAAAACGACTTTATATAGTTCTAAATACCCTTCTTTTCCTAGCGGGGATTCATACATAGACCTTATATTGACAGATAGCCGTATTCAAGTACCAAATAATGAAAACAATAAAATAAAAAACTCACCTTACGATAGCGACCACAATGCATTAGTAACATACATACAATTACTTATATACAAATATATACATTATATACAAATAATTACATTATTTTCTAATTGTATATTTTTTTAACTTTTTTAAATTTAATTCTATAACAAAAAAACATTATTAATGTTTACTAATAAATTGATATTTAACATAAATAATAATTTAAAATAAAGTTAATATTATTATAATGTATATATTAATATGATATTTAAAAATATAAATAATAATATAATTATACATAATTATATTTAATGATAAAAATAAAACTAATTAATTATTGACAATTATAAAATTATTTAAACATTTTTCATTTTTGATATTACTAACAATTTTTTTAATTGTTTAAACTGTTTCCTATTATTGTTATTATTTTGAGTAGTTAAAAGATTTTTAATTGTTCAAACTACTTTGAAACTTTTGAATTGTTTAAACTATTTGAACAATTTGAAATTGTTGACACTATTAGAAACTATTCAGTTGTTCAAAATACTGAGAAATTTTGCATTCTATATTAGTTGAAATTATTTTAAAATTATAATTAATAATTTAAACAATTTAGTTATATAATAAGTAAGAATTCTAAATAGTTTGAATAATTTAATATTATTTAATTGTTTAAGCTATTTAGAATTAATTAATAGCCTTAACAATTGAAAAATTGAATATTGTTTTCTTGTTATTATTAATTTTTCATATATTAAATAATGGTATTATTTAAAATTAATTATTAAATATAATAAATTCAATATATTAATTCAAACTGAATGATAATATTATTTAATATAGAAATAATTAATAATAATAAAAAATAAAAATACTTAAAGTTTTAAATTTCTTAAAACAATTTAGTATTGTTATTTATTATATTATTAAACTATTAATTATAATGTTAAATTAACTATAAATACCAATTATATTATACCAATTATAATATAAATACCAATAAAAAACAATTAATTTTTTAAAAATATTTTAAACAAAATAAACTTTTTAAATAGTTTAAACAATTCAAAAAATTGAAAATTCTTAAACAATTTAAACTTTTTTAATATTTTACAAAATATAAAAATTTCGATATTGTTCGATAAAAAATCTATCCCGGAAGAATATAAAAAAAAAAAAAATTTTTTTTCGTGCCTGGAACGTTCCGTACTTCAGCATCATTAAAACATTTTGAAAAATTCTAGTCGTTTAAACAATATTAACGGTTCTTTATACAGGGTGTGTCACAAAAAGGTATCGAAAAAGTAAGAGTTTATTCCTGGTAAAAAAATATGTGAAAATTATATGATTAAACGAACTTACCAAGTGAAGTTCGATCATAATTATACGAAAGTCTCGTCCGAAGAGATTTGAATTGTAGTAGCGTCAGTTATACGATCCATTCCACACTATTTTAAAGTTCAAATTCTGCCCGCTAGATGTCCCCCGTGTTACTTCCATGCTCTCGCGCCAAAAAATCCTTATTCAATTCAAAGTCAATAAATCGCAGGGATGGGTATTTTATATTAAGGAGGGAAATCTCTTCGG
>JABFPJ010006612.1:0-10723 GCA_022817425.1 Gryon sp. ZL-2020
TTTTTTACAATTACATTCAATTTTATATACAACTCCAGTATTTTGTTCTTTTTTTAGTTGGTCTTTGCCATTTTTTATTAATGTATCTAATTTGTATGGTATGTTATTGATGATTTGAAAATCAATTTGTTTAAAAATGTGTTTTAAATGTTGATTAGTATTATTATAATATGGTAAAACTATAATTTTGTTGGATTGAAAACTATTTTTGTTATTATTATTTGTAATATTCTTTAATTTTTCTAATCTAATATTTATGTTTTTGTTAACAAATTCAATTGGATATAAGTTATCATTCAAAATTCTTTTAACAATATCAATATTATTTTTATGAAACTTTTCTTTAGATAATAAAATTGATTTATCAATTAATTGATAAATCATAGATCTTTTTTGATGTATTGGATGGTTTGAAAAATAATTTAATATTCTACCAGAATATGTACTTTTTTGATACCAATTTGTGATTAAAGTATCATTTTCGTTTATTATAGTAATATCTAAGAAGTTGAGTTGTTTATTCATTTCAGTTTCATAAGTAAATTGTATATTATTGTCAAAGTTGTTGAATAAATCTAATGTTTCATTAATTTTATCTTTAGGAATTACAAAAAATAAATCATCTACATATCTATGATAATATTTTATATACTTTATCTTCGAGAACACGTACTTTTCTAGATCTCTCAATACAATATCTGCAATACTTTTATTTAGTTATTTTCTACTAGTCGGCACAAAAAATTGCTATGTTTTATATTATATTTTTACTTTTTATACATAGTACTTTTTCAGTACCTGAAAATATGATATTAATTCGCGTTAAAAATTACTTTGTTTTACATGAAATCTCACCAGATGTTGTACGTAATCGAAGGAAGATTTATGAAATGAACAAAAGTTTCTCGCAAGCACACTTTATCACTATGATTAGTATATAAAGACCATCTTGAACGTAATTCATATATATATATATATATATATATATAATGTTGCGTTGTATCTGTCCTTATCGTTTATTAATATAAATATTAGGTTATGGAAAATAGAAAAATTAGGTATTAGTTAAGATAGTTAAAAAGTATTTAAGATTAAAACATTTCAAAGAGGGAAAAAGGAGAGAGAGAAAGAGAGGAAAACAAACAATAAATAAATGAAGTTAAAAGAGATAGAAAAAACTTAATGTGCTCACACTAATAAAAATAATTAAATTTCGAATTATATGATGAATTTAAATTTTTAATATATTAAATTAAAGGTTAAAATGTAATTTTACAAATCATGGCTTATTACTTTATATCAAATATAATTTTCACACAAAAACATAGTAAAATTTAGTCTTTAGAAACATGCAATTTTTCGACTTTTTAACTTATACTAGAATTGAAGCGCGCTTCGCGCGCCTATTTTTTGATGTTTTTAAATGTTAAATAACTAAAAATTAATAAAACAGTAAATTAAAACAATAAAACAATTTCATTTATATGTATACTAAATTAAGTTAATATCTAACATTTAAGTAATGCAAATATAACCTACTATAATGACATTTTGACACATCAACAAAATTTCGATATTATATTTTCCAACTTTTTTTAATTGAAAATGAGACGACCAATCACAAGTCAGGGAATTGGCAACAATACAGCTATCGATTAAAAGTCAACTTCACCATAACACACGCTATTTATTATAAGGATTATTCTTTTACTTCGAAACATAATAATATTTTGACTGATTCTGATTAAAATTTAAACAGTTTTTAGCCTCAGTGTATATAAGTAATGCAACAATATTGTACATATAAATAATATATGTAAAATATATATTTAATGTATATATTTTTAATATATCGTTAAAACATAAAATGTTTTTCTATTTTAAAAATTTTTATTATTAAATTAATACAATTTTATATATATTTGTATATAAAATTTATATTTTTTTTTTTCAAAAACGGTAAAATATCACACTTGAATATATATTTTACGTATATATTGTTTATCCGTGAAAGCAAATACTATTATATATACATATTTATGCAGCACAATTTTTACATCAACTTTGTAAAGTCTAATTACAGTTTTTTATTGCTCTAATTTTTGTTCTCAAATGGGTGTATTTTTCGAACGAAAATTGCATAACTTTTTCTCTAATTATTTCATAAAGTTTTTAATACAATTTATCTGGGTGAAGCGGTATAAAAATTGTTATAGACGTTGACAAGTATGTAGTAATTCACATCGTTCTGAATGTGTGTTGGCAAGTTGAAAACATTTTTCGCTCTGCACTTCCTTCAACTAATTGCATTAACAGAGCTTTATATAAAAACGCCAAATCGTAGATTTCACTTTAAAACACAGTGTCGGCTTGCCAAAATATGCTACCGTTTCTTTACTTTCATTATTTCAGCATACAAATGTTCATAAATAATGTATTCATCTGTGAATAAGCTTATTTTTTTTCTTCAAAAAAATTCAAAAAATGTTAAAATGATTACATTTGTACAAATAAACAAATAACACAATTATTCAAATGATTGATCAAAATTTAAATATATATCTTCAATCAATCTATATCACTGATATCTTATTCTTCGTGTGTGACAGAATGATGTCACATAGTACGTAAGATTGCATTTGACATTGATTATAATAAAGATAAATGTCTGTAATAAGTTTTTGCTTCAGCTAACCTGACTGAATCACATTACGAACTCGAGTGTTATTAACAGAGACCATTAGTATAATCTCATAACTCAGTTGTAGATTGCGGAAACAAGGTAGAGTTCCTTTTGAACCAACTTTTCATGTAAACTTGATTGATTTAGATCAAAATTGAAATGTGCTATTTCAGCGAACATTCTTTAACTTTATAATCAGTAATCATACGCTTTCTGTTGCAATTGAATAATGAATATGCAAGTAACCAAGTTATCGATCTGCTTCCAATTATTGTTTTACTTATAACTTACTTATAACAATGTAGGTATGTAATAAACATTTTTCCTTAAAAATTGTATGTCACATTACTATAGAATGTGAATATGTATATAATTAATTCCAATTTATAACAAGAAAGTCTAATTCTTTAAATCCTTACTAATATATAATATTAAAAATTAATATTGATTTTATGTTATAGGGATGTCATAGATATGTCATCAGGATTTCTTAAGGATGTTATATGGGTGTCATAAGAATGTCATAGAGATGTTGTAGAGATTTCATCGAGTTGTTATAGAGATGTCATCCCGATGTCATAAGGATATTACAGGGATATTATAGAGATGTTGTAGGGATTTTTTATAATGGTATTAACTACTTTTTACAATGAACTGTCGGATGAAGTTAGGAATGTAGCTAGTATTTAAATAAAAATAAAAACTTAGAAGTTCAGTAAGTGGGCATTTTGACACTGGTTTTAAGTCACGAAACCAAACAAAAACATTTTACTGTAATTTTCTTTTCGACAATAAATTGCGTTGGTACAAAAATGTCCATTTTTGCATTCAAACAGAAACCAGTAAATTTGCTTCATTATCTGTCAGTAGTGAAAACGACAATTTATTCGACTATTTCATTTGGTTTAGTGCGTATAAGGTGGGACCAAGGAACTTCTGAAATAGTGCAACTTTTACGATATGACATTTTGACAAAGAGTGTTATCATTTACGATCTCATAAACAAAGTCATATATTTCGACAGAAGGGAACATCGTATGTCACTGCATTTTTCACTTGCTTCTCGCGGTATTAGCGTGAAAGTCATGTCCTTTCACGTTTTCGAATCGTATATCAATCCACGTTAAATAAAACGAAAGCATTGTAAATAAGTGTAAAAGTCATTTGACGCAGAGGAATTTTAACAGCCATTGTGCGTTAGTTTAGTTAATGCTTGTTTTGATTAAACTTGACTTTAAATTAAACTGAGATTATGTTTAATTATGTTGTGACATAATATGTTAAAACTTTACTACTGCACGTGTAATAGTAATTTTAAACAAAAGATTGCCGTAAACACGTTTTGTCATATGCAAATGCTTACAGGCAAATTTAATTAACTACATACCCTACAATTTTTCAAATCATTCAACCGAAAAATTTCAATGACAAAAGAAAGTTTATAATTTAAATATAAAAGTTCGAATATACTGTATTGTATATAATATATATAATCGATTGAAAACTTTCTTTTTCTGTCGTTTCGCCACAAAATATTACAATATTGAGTTGCATATAGTCAGCAAAAGTAAGGCGGATTTTATTCAAACCAAATAATAACTATGGAATTTTGCTTGATAAAAGTTTGGAGAGTCTACAACTGCAGGTTTCTGTTCGTTTGATGAGCAAAATGATAAAAGCGAAATAAAAGTCGAAAACTGAAGTTTCTCATGAATTAAATTAATGTCCCTTGAGGTATTCATATTGAACAAATTTGCACGATTCACATGCATGTCACTGTAATGAATCTTTTTACAACTTTGTGTTATTAATTTCCCGTCTTAATTTGAGATGTCATGCAATTTTTTAATTAGAAATAAGAGTGCGCGTAATGAATTTAATATCATCATCATTTCAATGGGATAATTCAACATTTATTTTTATCTGTCATTATCCGCTGTATTCCCTCTTTTTTCAAAAACACTTAGCGTTTTATATTCATTAATTAACGATTTTATAAGCAACAGGACCAACATTTTATTTCTTAAAAGGTCTTCTTTTTTCATTATTTTAATACACACAGAGAAAGGTTTAGTTGAATCAACTAAACATTTGTTTCTTTTAACGAAATATTTATTGATAATAAGTACACTCAGAGACATATGATAGGGATTTTTAGTGTATTTAACATAATTTATTACTATGTGTCATGCCATTCTTGGGACGTGAAGGAAAAAAAACAAATTGTACTATAAAACATAGTAAAATTAGGCATAAATGTCGCGATATTTGCTGTAAATACTCTTAAAAAATACGATTTCAATATCTAATTTTACTATGTTTCATAATAAAATTTATTCTTTTTCTGTAACGTCCCAAGATTGGTATTACTTGTAGTAAAAATTCATGTCAAATGACTCTCAGTGTAAAGTATAATTGTTTTAACGCTAAATTTTATTTATTTAAAATAATCTTTTCTGTGAGTGTATAGTATTGTACAATGATATAGAAAACGTATAAAAGTATAAAAGTTGATGAAATTGAATTGAAATCATATGATCATCAACATATGATGAGTAATTGCAACATTTATTGTGAGAACATTAATGACGTTGTACAAGTAAATAAAATATAGCTACATGAGCACAGTTATTTCTGTGGAATATAAAATGTTCTTGCAATGTACATCGCGCAGCATTTGACCTAATTTCGCAGTGCCTCGTCGACTCCGGCGTGACTTTATTAATGACTGAGACCATTAAATAGTAGGACAAGGGACTCCAGCTGGGTCTTTTATGCTCACTGACAAAATATAAAGAAAGAAACAATGCCCATTCACGATATATTTACGCTACTATATGAATTAATGAAAACTTATTAGCTCGATTATCCGACGAAATTGATATTTATATTTCAGCTTAAATTGCTTTCGATAAAAAAGAAAAATAAAAGACGGAATAATGACGGAAAATGAAAGTGCACATAAGAATGAAGAAACAAAATTCCATGAAGAAATAATTGAAAAGCTTTACAATGGTAATTATTTTTTTTATTAACGAAGGTCAATCATATACTTTGTGACGAAAGTTACGACAAGAGTTTCATTTGGAATTGAGAAACATTTCGTCGAGTTTGTGAAAATTACTTTGTGTTAAAACACCAACGATTTTGCTTGGAATAGTCAAACTGAATTTGCTTAGAAGTCGTCTGCATTAATGGATATTCGGTTGGATGTGTAATTTCGTAGTTGTTGATTCACGAAAACAGCGTTTGTTTGGACGACGATGGTAAAACTTGTTATTTTATTTGCATGACAAAAATTTACTTTTCCCAAATTTTATTCCCCAAGAGAAATTCGAGTGAAAGAGGACATTTGTATGAACAAATTTTACTATTCTATTACAATGTAGGAACTTTTAATTTTTACCAAAATTCAATTAGGATTATTGTTATTCATTTGGCTAAAAAATAATAAGAATTTTGTATTAAGAGTTTATGTATAGAATTTACATAATTGTTTGAATTGCAATTATTTGAAAAAATATCAAGAGAATTAAATGTAAACAAATTTTGCGTATCTTTACAGTTCTTTCTGTCGGTATATATAAGTCACGTAGGGGCATTCATTGAAAAATGCAATAAAAAATTAATGTAGCATAAAGTGGAACATGAATGTCTCAATGTTTGCGTTGTAAAAAACTAAATAAGTTTTGCATGACACGTTATACGTACAATTTTATGTATATATATGTATTTAAAGCGTCGAACGACAGAACGATAAACTTACCTTAAAATCGATGTATCCATTTTTATCCATATCGAAAGTTCGGAATACATGATCACAAAATTCTTCCGCGTTACCCGATGGGAAGAACATTTTGTACATGTCAACAAACTTGGCAGGTGTCAGCCTACCGTTTGGACAGTCTTGCTGTAACACAAAATTATTTACGAATTACATATGCATTTTCATACATTTTTAAAACATTCTTAAAAAAGATTTTTCAATAAAACTTTTTCCTTATAAATAACATTTTTAAATACTTTGTTGCAAAAATTTGCAAAATAAAAAAAAAAAACTTGAAATGTTCAAATGTTTGACTTATATATTTTGTAATTATTCTTGAATTTTAATTTCATGAAATTCAAATTTTAACTTATATTTCTAACTTAAAAATTGTATATAGTATAATTAAGTATATATTTTAATATAATATAATATTTAATATATATTTAATATAATATATACTATATATAAAATTATATATAGTATATATAAGTATATTAATATATCCCGTACGGAAAAAAATATATGTCAAAATATATAACTTTTTGCCGCTAAAATATATTTGAAAATATATTTCAAATATATTTTTGTATATGTAAATATATTTTAGCATATACTCTACAAATATATTATTACTTATATTTTTACAAATATATATGTCAGAAATATATTTGAAATATATATTAATTATATAACTGTTTGCCGAAAATATATGTGCACATATTCACATATATTTTTGCATATATTTTCAAATATATTTTGTTCCGTTAGGGTATATATATATATATATATTAAATATTATAGTATTGTATTAAAGTTCTTGATAAGTTCCACAATTTTCATAACATTTCTCACACACTTTCTCAAAATTTTCATTTTTTCATTAGTTTTCGAAATTTGCCACTAATTTTATCAATTTTAACAAACGTGCACTTTTGACTTTTTGATTTTTGTTCACCAATTTTTTTTTTTTTTTTAATGAAATTTTGCATTGTTAACGAAATTTTATTTAAAAAGGCAACAAAAAACCACATTTCTGTTAAATCATCGTAACAAATAATGTATTCAACTGTCAAATAGAACAATTGGAAACATAAATCAAAAGATAAGATATTGTTTTGTTGTTTTTGATTTTTGGTACGTTTATTGTTAAAACAATAAAATATAAGTAATAAAGTTTGCGAGGAAAAAAGGTGATATATTTCGATCAAAATTGGTTGGAAAGAAAGTAGCACGCGCAAACAGAGAAGGAAATCGAGCGGAGATTTATCTAAGCAAGTTGCAACCGCGATGTGTAACTCGCAAAGCACGCAGTATGACATTTCTCTCGTATGAAGGACATTTGTGTTCAAGGATTTTTCATTTCACGCTCAAGGAGTTTCTTTATCTCGCATCTGCGCGTGAAAAAACAACGATCGGCTCTCGGCGCGTTATCATACGCGATGCATCGACTTTCTTTTTGCCGTCCAAAAATCGCGCACAGCCATAAATTATTGCCACCGAATCGAAAAGTTGAAACAAACCAAATAGCTGAAACTGGTTTGTAGCCAACTAGAATTTATCGACTTGCATGTAATACTTGATGACAAATGAGCGAAAAAATGCATCTGACGTAATCTGTTGGAATAATTAGCATGTTATCGAAAATAACACTTTTCTTGAATAATTGGACAAATCGTTTATTTGTAAACATTTTGCTTTTATTTTTTTATTCTAAAAAATATAATTGTTATTAATAAATTTAAATTTTAAACTGTTTAATGGAAAAATGTTAAAATCAATTTTTGTTGAAAAAATCAGTTATAGTTATAATGATGATGTAAATTGTTTTCTACTAACTTTTCTTATTGATTTAAATTGTAAAATGCGTACTTAAGAAACCTGAATTGCTTTCAATAACATAAAACGCCTCAATATTTAATGAAGAAGAAATAATTTATTGTTGCAATTAGCGATTGATAAACTGTTTTAGTTTTAGTTCTACTTATAGTTTGAAAACAAAATTTTGCTTTCAGACAGATTTACACAAAAGTAGAAAGTATTTATTCAACCCACACTGTAAATAAATTATGATTCAATTTTCGCCTTGCTAACAATATTTTTGACTGACACAATTGAACTACTCAAAATTAAGTTAAACTTAAAAATAACACATTTCTATGCAGTATATTTATACCTATTCTTCATATTGCTTAGTATTAAATAACATTATCAAATCGTGATTTTTGAATTACTGAAACTGAGTCCCTCAAGTAAAAGTCTTGCTCCTAAATTTGAAAAAGTCAAAATTCACTCAAAATAAGTTGCTTTTTTCCAAAAAGTCCAAAGCCTTCCATTTTTTTGAATGAGTGGAATATTTTGGACTCAAAATAACAATATACACTTTTTTCACTGAATTTTCAGTTATTTCAAAATATTAAATTTTAACAACAGAGATGGGCACTTTTCATTACAAATATAAAGATAAAATTGTTGTATTGTAGGATGAACAAAGAAGTACATATAATTACCCATCCTTATTCATCTTTAGAAAGTCCTATTTATTATTTCAAAATGTAATGGAATATACCCACCTCTGTTTAGAAAGTTTAAAAATGAGAGGGCCATTAATGACAATGGATAAGTTAGAACAAGATTAATTTTGCGTCTGATAAGTTTACGTCTAATACTCGACACAGATAAAAGAGGTCATGAGGTGTTTCTATACAAATACAATGTGTTCTATACGTCGATAACAGTAACAAACATACGTTAACACTTGATCCTCAAGGATTTGTAAGGATTTCGGGATGTGTACACGAGCGCAAACGTTTTTCACTTTAAGCCACTTGGAAATCGCTGCTTTCTTCATAATCATCACGAGTTTATCATACGCTTTCAACTATCACATTTCTCTACTTACTTATACAATTTGAAGGGAAGTTTGAATGTAACAAGAAAATCGATTAAAGCAGAAACAAATTGTAAAAGCATTTCAAAGTATTGCGGAAACATGCAAAACATTTTGAGACACAATAATGACGTCATTTGTAGACGTTCTGCAGCTACAGTCAACGAGGTCACTTAAATCGATTAGGTTACAGACCGAGAAAAAGTTGAACCGTAGATGCTTTATCGTGTATAGAACATGCATGTCGTTGAAATGAATGACGTCGTGCACGCAACTGGTTGCAGACTCTCTTGTTCATTCTGCCTCGTCTCGCAATGTTCCATGTGTAATAACCAACAACTTACATAGCATGCGACATTATAAGTGCCCACCTAAAGTCTCGCATAAATTCCAACCAAATTTCATTTTGTTAAAAACAAATTAAGCACCTCATTTGCACCGATTTTTATCACTAAACGTTTGCACGTGTCCGCTAAAATGGTTCTCTTCCTCATAATAGGTGCATAGAAAATACGTACTTTCTTCCCTCAAGAGTTTTTCTTGAAGGAAAGAAAGTTTTTTCATCCCTTAAAAGACGTAATGGAAGTTTACTTTCTCTGCTGAGGGATGAAAAGTAGGGATAGAAAGTTAGTTTTTCTGCCTAGGGAAACAAGTGTCACTTTTATCTCACTTTTCAGGGAAGAAAAGACACTCGGGAGGGAAGTATATTTTTTCAATCGTGCATCGAAACCACATTCTTTTTCCCCTCCAAAGTGAGGCGAAAGTGGCACATTGTCTCCCTCGAGAGGAAAAGTATTTTCATCTCTTAAATGACGAGATCGACTTTTCCTCTCTAGGAATACAAAGTGACTTTCCCTTTGATATACAATTTCATAAGCATTGAGAAAAGTGATATAAAAATCACGAAGATTAATTTTTTGACTTAAATGACAGATTTTATTGTATATATTATAAAATAGTATGCAAAGAATACAAAATGTTTCAGTTCATTGAGAAATGATGACGCTGTCCATAATAACGTTCAATTATGGATTGAAATGCAGTGACAAAAGAAACTCGATTAACTGCATCGACTGCGTGGATAGATTAGCATAAAATATCTTGAACGGTCAATTATATTACGCGAAATTGCATTTAATTAATCTATTTACTGACTACCGGATCAATGTTAATTATTTTATAAATTCGTAAATTCTCAGTTGACTGTATTTGAAATCAAATGAATGCATGTTGTTCGTGTGTAATAATGCATATTCCGCACTCACAGCACAGTCTATTTAATTTAAATGGAATAGTTTTATCTGAAAGAAGTTTTCTATTCAAAATATGGACAAGAGGAAAATCTATTTATAATAAAAATATAGTATTTTTGTTCTTTATATTT
>JABFPJ010006613.1:0-10722 GCA_022817425.1 Gryon sp. ZL-2020
GCCCTAGGCCACAAAAGTGTCATCAGCTGTATATTTTTACGATGTATACATTTGATGTTGAGAAAAAAAATTTTCTCAAAAGTCACAGCTTCATCACTTCAAGGGGGGGTGTTATAGGGATGCCATAAGGAATTCATTGGCAGATCATAGGGGTTATAGGAGATTCATAGGGCGGTCATAGGTAGCCCTTAGAGTACAAAAAAACGTATAAATAAATAAGTATGGCATTATAGAGTGGTGTTGAAAGTTACAAAAGTGTAGATAGAAGAAAAGAGCGAGATTTTACATTATTATAGATTCAAACTTTTATCATGTTGTTTTAACTTCAGCTTTTACACTGAAAAATGAAATAATACAAATTGTTACATTTATTGTATTTGTATTGCATTCGTGAATTATTTCAAGAATTACTACAAAAACAATAAAGAATTTAATAATAATTCATAAAAAATTTCATTAACATTTAACATTTTTATTAAATTTACTTATATTGAATATTACTTTTTAGTCAATAAATATAACAATTTTTAATATTTTATTTTTCTCCGTGTGTTTAAATTACATAATCGCGTAGCACTTTCAATGAAAGAAAAAGTAATAAAATAAAAATGAATAAAAAAGTGAATATTTTGCAATTACCTTTGCACGTGCTAATCTATTATAATTGAAATTCTCATACATTTGAAAACTGTAAAAGTCCGTACCGAAAATCTGCGCATTCAAGTATAAAACGTTTTTGTTAATAATCGAGAGCGTAATATTAAAAGAGTTATTGCAAGTTAAATTCGCAATTCTATTAATTATATGTACTTTCTTCATTTTAAAAGATTTTTCAGATATTTTTGTTTCTTATAAATCTTAAAATTTGTTTTATCAACAATTGAATCGATTAAGAAAAAAATATTTATAATTTAATATCAGCTATAAACTATGGTAATATAATCTATATATTACGATTTTGAAATTATATGCCTCAGCTTTCTTGATAATGTAAGGTGCATAGGTATGTATACTAATAAAGTTTCTGATATCGAAAGTACAGAATCGTAACGAAAATATATGAGAAAAAGCCAAATAAAGTGTCATAACTGTTATCTCAAATATTAATTGTCCCACTGATACTTATTTTATCCAAATATTTGTACAAGCTTTGTTATTGGTAAACTGCCAGCGTTAATTGCTGGCATTTTACCAGTACTGATTGTTGGCAACTTTTTGTTAAAAACAGCACTCATTCGGCAATGCTCACAAAAATGGAAACAGCTGGAATCACTTTAAACAATGTTATGCGGAAGTATAATTTTCCAAAGAACAGATAAAAATTAACGTTTTGAGCACTTAGAAAAAGTGCCCCTGCTTGAACTTTTAAACCAAAGTGTCATAGATGGTTAGAGAGTAAAACATTTTACTGTTTTTAGGAGATATGTTTAATGTAAAACCATTTAGAAAAGAAAAATACTGCAATAAAAATAGACCTCATATGGATCTTAATATTTTTAAACAATTTTCATATTATATTTAATTTAATATAATTCTACTTATTCCCAAAAGATTTCTACTAAAGTGTAAATTAATTGTGCATTTAAAAACATTAATTAAAGCAGTGTTGTGAGAAACTTTTATAACTTACATTTTCTTAATGAAAACTTACACCGTTAAATTTGAATTTAAAACTACTATCTGATTTTGTCTCATTATTATAATGTACTATGTCTAATTACACTTTGTGTGTAATGGTAAGAATTATATCCATCCAGTAGTGAGTTAATCTTCAGTATATTTCTTATGTAAAGTAATAACGATTACGATCTAAATTAAAATCATTATATCATATGCAAACTTTTCTTTTTCCCTAAAATATAGAAGGCATTTTAAAGATTTTTCTTTCAGTCTCTACTTTACTATCGCACGTCTACTGTTAGATATTTTGGTAGACATGTCACGCATATTTTGATACTAGAGCAATATATAGAGGGTATTTCTTTATTCATACCTTCTCGGGTATAGTGTTTTTTGTAATGGTAGGATGATATTTAACATATATTATTCTACTCGTGTTTAAATTGGTGTCTTAAAAAACTTTGTGTAAATGTTTTTTAAATATTTTAATAAAAAGAGACTACCTAAAAAATTAAATTCAAATAATTTTTATAATAATTATTTCTTAGTTTATTATCCTTGACCTATCTTTGCTACACTGACTCAAAAATCCAACGAAAACAACCGAAATTATAGGTTAATTTGACGGAATTTTACCCGCAACTCGATTTCTGTCAAAATGACATAAAAAACCCGCAGTTTCTGCAGGTTGGAATCCCGGGTGAGGTTAGAACGGTAAAAACAGTTGAAAAAACCCGCAGAAACTGCGAGTAAAATATATAAAAATTACTAGCTGAATCGCCGGCTTCGCCCGGCAAAAAGCCTATGACCTCTTCTCTATGACCGCCTATGACTCCCAACAAAATTCGATCCCAGCTTATCGTTATTTAAATTAATTAGTAACCAACAGAGATCGGCAAGACCATTTAGTGAATTAAATTATATTTATACTAAATATTTGTACAGTAATAAATAATTCTTACAATTTAAAGTTATATATTCATGTTAAAAAAAAATTTTGTATGGCAACCGTTGAAAAGTGTAGTCGATATTGATGAAAAATTAGAAAAATATTTATTATAATTCTAAAAGGAACTGAAAAGTAATTTCAGTAATAAACTGAATTTCAATTAAGTATTATTTTGATGTAAAAAATTAAATTATGTGTACATACTTCACATAAATTGAACATGAAACAAGCTATTATTATGAAGGATAAAAAATTAGGTTTTGATGGTTTTTCTCCTCAGTGTAGGCTGAAATATTATCATATAACAGAAAGACCATTCGAAACACGTTAATTTGTATCATATTTCGTTGGTGTATCGGTTTTCAATCAAACACTTACATACGTTTTGATATTGCTAGAATTTGTAATGCAACTTTGTGTCTGCTTTCGAGATGTACTGACATTCGTTGGGGACAGCGTATACTTTCGTGTATTAGACACACGTTCCAAGAGCTTGCAACGTGTGTCCGCACGTCCATACTACTTCACTTGGAACCCAAGTCACGTAGAACTGATAAATGCAATAACGTATAAACTGCACTGAGAATTAGAGTCTTATAATGATTTATGTCGAAGATCCATACTTTCGTGAGAGACACATTAGATTTTCGCTCGTAGAATCGCATTTTTCGGAAACCAACATTGTTAACTGACGGTTGGGATTCCAGAGGATATATTAAATTCTCATATTAGACAGCTTCGAAAGTTGTTATTAAAAGCTTGCGATTTAGTTACGAGAGGTCGGCGCTAATTGAAATGCAAACTGATAACTTCTTGAGAAGTTACGTAACTTTAAACAGTTTCCGTACGATAATTGTTGTGACTAGAAAATGTACCTATTCTATGTTGAAAAATAACTGTGACAAATAAGTGATAAGTGGAGTATAAGTGAATTTAATCAGGCTGTCGGCAAGCTTTATTATTCAAAGTGAATAAGATATTTTTCAACGATATTAATATTTAATCATAATTTTATGCTAAATTAGGTATGAAACAATATATACATTAAAATATACAAAATTTTCCGCTAAAATATATTTAAAATATATTGTTATATGTAAAAATACTTTTGCATATATTTTACCTATATTTTTACAACTATGTACCAAAAATATGTTTTAAATACATATCAAATATATAATGCTTTTACATTTATTTTAACACATATTTCGAAATATATTGTCTTTTGTGTGAAAATAATTGTAAATATTCATCTTTTCGCTAATTATTGTACGGTAAAAATAATTCTCATATTAAAATAGTTTATATACAATACATTTTTTGTATTTACAGAATATAGCAAGATAAACTTTTACTTGAAATAAATATATTTTATTCTGTATAAGGTATGTAATATATTTTGCCTTTATCCCATAAAAATGACGTTATAAGGGAACAACATATTAACAAATGTAATACATTGATCTGTAACATGGAAGTGGCAGTACGGATTTATGTTTATTGTATGATTCAGTTAAACTATTAGTAGTTGGTCAAATTGTACATGCAATAAGCAACAGTGCGTCATATCGCGTGACCACTTTTCCACAGTGACAGCTTCTATGTAGGAGAACATACCAAAGAGGCGTGCTTAATCTCTACTCTCGTAGGTACAAGAACAAGCCTTCGCGCGTTTTATCTGAGTTTTAACCGTGTAGTCTGACAACTGGTGTGGATTAGGTTGCTTAGGTTGTTTGCTGAAAATTATTCGCTTCAACTTTGGATCTCTATCTCGTATTCTCCAATGCGTGTAATTCAACGAAACTGCGTACTCGACTTCTTGCCGGAAATGTTACAAATCCCTCGTGAAAATCTTTATTAACAAATGATCCCGTCGTTTACCGTACTTTCGCTTACGATGTAATATATGTGTAATTTAACTTGAATTATTATTTTTACCACAGTGTTTAAATAGTTATGTTTCTATTGTTGATAGATGAAACAATATTTTACAAAATGTTTTATTACAGAGCGATAAGTTTGAAATTTTAGATTAGACTCATGCTAAAGCAAAGTTGATTCGAACAATTCCATATAATAAAATAAAAATGTTAATAAAATTTTATGACACTAACATGTTATGCAAATTTATGAAAGTTTTGTAATTTATTCTAAATGTCTTGGACTATAAAATGAGAAATTCAGAAGAGTATTTAAAGCTTGCAAGAGCAACCTTAAAATAGCAAGATTGAATGATTGCGAATTAATTAATTCTATAGTACAGAAGAAAAACCAGGCAAGTATACAGAGATTCTATATACACATATCTGGATTGTACTCTGAATTATGTTCAATTAAAAAACACAAAAAAATATAGAAATATGTTCTAACTGATTGTAAGAATACGTATATGGTAATTATAATATTATTAATATATTCTTATTGAATGTAAAGTAATAATTTCATTCATTTATTACAATTTTTATAATGTTTAATGGTTTTTTATTGTATATTTATTTTACATTAATTAAAATAATCCTGCTGTGAGTTTTGATTTTCACCAATATACACATGCAACAGAGAATGACAGTCATTGAGTTTGAATAAAATCTAAAACAATTAATAATTTGTAAATGTAATAACTTCTACATTTTAAACAAGTTTTAATTATTGTATAAAAACTGTAGCTACATATTTGAATTTCACAACAGTGAATTAAAATTCAACTTAAAACTTTATAAAAAGGCATTTTAATTAAAAATTTAACACGTGGGACATGAGCAAACATTGTGAAATATTGACGTCCGGCATAATTTCAAAAAATAACAATAGATTTACTACACTGCGCGAGAAGCAACGGATGACGGCCACTGTTTAATATTTTCTTCTATCACATTTTCAAGCTTACTAACAAAAAAATAACATATACTTTTTTATACAATATGGTGAAAATTCCAAGACCAATAAATTTTACTATAATGTATCATACAATTTATAACTTATATCATTATCTATTGTAACTATTGTCTGAATACTACTGCTAAGATGCGTCCGAAAATACGCCACATTCTAGGTGGTGCCTAATCGGACGTATCAGCTGAAAGAAACGGAAGCAGTGGACAGTACAAAGATGGATGACAGTTATATTATGAAAAATATAATTTTGATTATTATAATAATGTAAGAAATAATCATTATTATGAGACAATATAGTAATTTTTAATAATAAATCATCACTATCAATAATATTTCTTTACATTAATCGGAATATTCTTATATTAAATATATATTCTAGAAAATATTCCGATAGAATGGAATCCTATTATAGTCAGTATATTCATTTTGCTCATATAAAAATTATTTAATATGAAAGAAAATGTACTTAAACGATTATAGGAAATTTAGCAATACTTTATAGCTTTTTAGGGATATAGTTGAAATATTTAAAAGTTGGCTTTAAAATATGTTACATTTTATAATATCAGTATCGCATATTTTTTAATATAATTAATTTCCAATACAGTATCGCATTTAGTGATGTTTCTTTAAATTTACAATTTGATGAAACATCACTAAGTTTGATAGTTTTTCTCAAAATAATTTAAAAAATATTTGAAAATTATATATTTGGTTAATTTGATAATGTAATATTCATTTGATTCCCACTTTTGTTTTTAATGTGATCAAACTAATGACTGCTAGGTGGCGTAGCACTTTCTCAAAAGTGGTACCAATGTTCACGAGTAGTATATAAGGCGAAGACTACCCTATGGGAAATTGTCAGATTTAAAGTACGGCCCAGAATAGGATTGATACTGGTAACACATTCAGCCAGTAGACCAGTACTGTGCCAGACTTGAACCAGTTGTTCGTTTCCCATTTCGTAACTTAATTATTGTAAGTGCGTATTTATGTATTATATTTGTGTACTATGTATATATTACAATAATCAATTACTTTTATATAATAAATAATCAAATATTAAAATATTAAGGTTTCACTAATAATGTAAAATAAAAAAAAACTAAATTTTTATTTTGTTGTTGCCGTCTTAAGAAAGGTTAAAAATTAGATTAAAAAAAGATGCTGTTTATTGTGTCACTGTTAAATAACAAATAAAAAATTAACTCAATTATTTTACATAAAAAATAGTGAAGTGCAATACTGTATGACATTTTCCCAAATAAATAATAGCAAAATAAAACATCCTTTCAATAACTAAATTTGCAAAACTATATGTAGCAATTAATTCAGGATTTAAAGTATATCCTCAGTTTGAAAGGAAGGTATAGTATATTTAGCAATATATTTCTTTCAGTGATTGTATGTTATATTGGCAATGTAACATAAACAGGTTATTGGGACGCTTAAACACTATTTATTTTGATATAAGTTATTCGCCTATAGAGTACAGATTTTTCAAAAGACATTATTAAAAGATATTTATAATTTACCCGATATTCACTCATGCATACTTTTCGCAAAAAATGAACATTATTTGTAGTGACGAAAGGTATTTTGTAATATAGTACTAAGTCGAGCGTTACAATTAATTAAAGTGTATATAATTGCAGTTTATTAATGGATATAATGTATATAAATATGTGTTATTATTAATACATGATAGTCTAAAATTTTGTTTCAATTAACAAATAGTTTTCTTCCTTTTTTTCTATTCACAACATGCATCATAGTTTACGAAATAAATGTTTATTACTTCAAACTTTTTGTATACAACATAACATTTTTCTTTAGTTATTACACAGTAAAAAAAATCTCGTGCCAGTGTAAAAGTGTAAAAATGTCAGTGCAATTTTTTACACCGAAAGGTGTAAATACACTAGGTACAAAAAAAATCCGGACAAGAATTTTTTACTAAATTTTCAGTAAAATTCAAACTAACATAACTTTACGATTTTGCATACCACTTTTGCATAAGAATTAACAAAAAATTATGTATGTGGTATGCAAAACGTATCTTTAGTTTCTTCTTTTTTTCGTTAGTTGATACAAAGGTAACACAAATTTACGTGAAACTGTGTTAAAGACGAAGGTTTTACCTTCAATTTAAGAAAAAAAAAACGTCCAATTCGGTTGGAAATTTCGGAAGTTATAGCGGTTTATACGCAAAAGTGAGTTTTTTTCTTTAAATGGCTGTATCTTTCGTAATTTACATCGGATCAACAACTTCTGTTTTTTTGATTTTGTTTAGAAAAAGATGAACTTTCGAATGTCAGTACGCAAAATTAACTTTAATATGCAAAAATGTGCTGTACAAACGTTTAAATTTTGCAAAAATTTACAAAAAAAAGTATCTTCAGTTTGTCTAAATTTTTTCCATTAAGCAAAAGTAAAACACAAATTTCGATACAAGCATCTTAAAGTAGAGGCTTTTACGAACAATTTTAAAAAAAAGTCCAATTTCGATGGAACATCGTAAAGTTATGTTAGTTTGAATTTTACTGAAAATTTAGTAAAAAATTCTTGTCCGGATTTTTTTTGTGCCTAGTGTATATCTAAAGTATAATTATGATTGGCTGTTGGTACACCAATCGGTGTATAATTAACACCTTCTAGACATTAATTTGTATTTCTACACGAAATCGTGTAAATATTTGAATATTTTTTTTTACTGTGTAGTTTGTTCTTGTTAAAATGAAATAGAATAGTTAATTAGCATAGATGAAATATAATTAACATGAAAATAAGTCTTTAAATTATTTTTATCTTTTTATAAGTGGATTGAAAATTTAACTGTAAAATTAATTTTCTCAAATTAAATACAAATACACGTATTTTAAAGAAAAAGGAAATAGAAAGGTCATTTATTCAAAAAATAAGAATATTATTGAGAGTAAAGATATTTTTAATAAAATAATATTAAATTTTTTCAAAGTATCTTAAATTTCGGTTGCAGTAAGTTTTACGTATGAAAGCTATGTATGAGCTTTATTGTGTTTGAAGTTTTGAATATAAAATCATCCTCAGTATTTTAGCGATCGTGCAAAAATTGATCGTCATATGCATGTATGTTTCAAAAAAAGTTTAACTTGGTAAAGAACAATAGTTATACGCTACTCGAGTTTTATTACGATAAATTGAAGGTCTGATAAAAGAAGTTTGTACTGATTCAAAGTGTTTGTATTATGACATGTGTGTGGTACAGTCAGTCAATTTATCAGCCTCCAGGGAAGTTCTTGTATATTCATTCATAAACACAAAATGAAACTTTTCGATTAATAGTGTCAATGTCTTTGCATTCGCTTTTGATATACTTTTTATAATTCGTTCATAGAAAGTGGTACTTTACAGCACTGTTTTCCATAGAGAAAATAACTAATTGCAATGTAAAAAAGACATTTCATAAATTATATATATTTGGTATGCTGTGTTATTTTAATTGAAGTTACACGTAATGAAAATGCATTAAAAAAACTAATATAATAGATACAACTTCTTCTGTATGAATAAATATTTGCGTGAAAATATTTTTAAGTCGATCATTCATTTCGATTTACAAAAATGCATATATATAATTCGGTGACCATTATATTTCGTTTTTCTTAATTTTATTTTCAATAAAGGTGTTTTTTAATTCATTAACATACTATATTTTATTATGATAGTTAAAAGTGTTTTATCAGAAAATCAATTATGGCAAGATGTTTACAAACTGATTTTAATTAACAGTAGATCGATAAAACTCATTAATTATTCTAATCTAACGCGTTCCGAGTTATAATTCACATAATCTCCGTTTTTGGTCGACAAGCAAATCTAGTTACAGAATTTATATGTGAAGCAAGCTATATTCTATGTTTCTACATTTTAATTTAATAGACCATTGAATGTGCATTTAATTTCCAATAATTCATTATAATAATTTTCCAGACAATCTAAGATTAGCTAGAACACGTACTTTGAATTTATTACTTTCTTGCACTTTTTGAATTAATATAGATTTTGAACAAAAAAAAAGTGTAACTGGAGTTAGTGAAGTTGAGTGGCAAAGTATATATGTATATCATGATTATTAAATGTTCTATTAATGTCTAAATTTTTTTAGATATAACGTTACGTCTTTCTCTTATAACAACAGCAACAAAAGTACATTGCATAGAATTTTGTGAATCGGAAGTTTAACTATTCGTTTAATACTTTACAAGAAAGAAAACTAATAATATTTAAATTGTGTTATATTCTCCATACAATTAAGAGAATTACCATAAAATATAGTAAAATTGTTATAATTTTTGAGAATTACTTGAAAATTATAAAAATGACTATTATATTTATAAAATTGATAATTTATAATATTATGTTTTCTAATTTTTATAATAATTCATGAATACAAATAAATTAAGTTCTAAAAATAAAAAAATTTAATTTTTTAATTTTCCTTTGTTTAAATCCTACATATAAAGTAGATTTTGTATGTACAATTCGATAGGTGTAACGAAAAAGTATATTATGTGATAAGGGAGAAAAAAATTTTTTTGCTTTTGGGAGAAGCGCAACTTGCTTTTCCCATGTTACATAAGATATTTTTTAAAAAAGAAGGGAAGTAAATCGTTTAATTTCTTAAAGAAGTAACATTTAATTTTACATGTATGGGTTACACTAAAAGTTATTTCGCTTAATCTCTCGAAGCTTTTGTAACTCAAATTGTAATATTTATTTTTTATGTAATTTTACAATTTATAATACAATTCTGAACTGTGTTTGAATTATGCCTTATAAGGTCGTATTAAGAAATATAATAAAAAAATTTATTTAAAAATCGAGATATTAAGATGATGTCAAAGCCAAATGCCAACTTCAAATTCTGACTACAGCGCCAAAAATGTTTTTCGCAAGTTACTGAACAATAATAAATAAATATAAAAAAACGAAGGTAATACGTCAATTCTTTGTGAAATTCTCTTCAGTTTGATCTAAATAAATACTTGTTTAAACTATAATAATCGCGTATTTTTACAAGTCGTTTTGGACAAAGTTTGTCTAAGCTGTAAAATATTGTCAAAAACGAATTGTAAAAATATGCAATATAAATATAGCTTCAAACAATAATTTCGGCAGATCAATTTGAAGATAATTTCACAAAGAATTGACGTATTAGTTTCATTTTCTGAATAACTGCTTTGGATTGTTGCAAATAAATGACAAAATAAATG
>JABFPJ010006614.1:0-10720 GCA_022817425.1 Gryon sp. ZL-2020
GATTTCAAGTTATTCCTAAACGGTGGATTGTTGAAAGAACTTTTGCTTGGCTTTCCAATTTTAGACGTATGAGCAAGGATTATGAGCTTTCTCCTCTTACTTCAAAAACTAATATCTCCTTTAATATCATTACTATTATGCTTGCTAAATTAGCTGCTTAGTTCCTTTCAAGACAGGTTCTAAGGAGCAGTTCTTTTGACTCTACTCCAGTTATTTTGGTCAACACCCACCAAATTGGCAACATTACTATAGAAAATATAGCGAAAGAAATTATAAGGTATAGATTATTAATTAAAGCGGAATATAACCAATAATCTGAAGTTAGACCAATTATTGCAGCAACATTACTATTTATAATAGGGAATAATGTAATTAAAGGTATTATGGTAGCAGCAACATTCACCACGAATGCTCGATTGAATTTTTCTCTTTCATTAGTTTTTGCAATAACATTTACTGTTTTGATAGTGTTTGAAATGCAGCGTCTACTTGATCTTGTAGGACTGATAATTTTTCCACATCTGTTTAAGATCCTTTTCTTTGGTGTTGCGGTTAGGTGAGTCGTAGGATACTCCGCATCAAGTTTGCACATATTTTCAAAGGCCTGCTGCTTGTTAATACTATCTGCTTCATCAACACTAACCCACAATTTAGGCTTTTCGCCGTTTTTCTCTTCAAATTTTCGATCATTCTCTTGCTGTAAAAGCAGATCATGTGTTACTATAATTGTTGTAGGTTTAGTGACTTTCAGTGCATTTTTAATTCCTTGCACAGTTTCAAGTGTTTCAATGTCTATAGCAAATGCACTATCTATCATTTTCTTAGCTTGTTCAACTAAATTACCATTTGGCACTGCAACTAAATTGTGATACCCTGCTTGAGCTAGCACATAACTCCACAGTCCAATATCATAAGTCTTGCCAAACCCAGTTTCTGCATCAATCATAGTATTATAGTTAGTGGTTGAAGGATTTTCTAGATGCTTTAGCGTCCCTTCAACGACAGGTTTACGACGTTCTACTATTATAGATTCTTTGTTTTCCGAAGAGCTTTATAGATTCACCTTGTAGCTTACTATTAACTTCCTTTAAACGAGTGATAAGCTCTTTTATTTGATTAATAATATTTTGATTAGCAATACATCGAGTCATATCTTCCCACTATTAATACAATATATTCCATAATACATTGTATTGATAGAATTACAACAAACATTTTTAGGTATTTTATGCCTTATAGACAAAAAATCCAACATTAGTTATCATCTTAGCATGAACGACAATCTGGTATGCTTAGGAATTATTACCTCTCCTCACGGAATTAAAGGAGCTGTTAAAGTAAAAACCTTTACTGAAAAGCCTGAAAATATCTCCCTATATGGTGAGCTAATCAGTGGTGATGAGAATTATAAAATAGACTCAGTATCCGTCATAGGTGATAATTTAGTAATAGCTACAATAAGCGGAGTAAATTCCCGTAATGAAGCAGAGCTTTTAAGGAGTAAGAAGCTATATATAGAAAGAAGCAAGTTACCAGAGCTAGATGATGAGGATGAATTTTATCAAAGTGACCTTGTAGATATGGAAGTAAGGCTGAAAAGTAATGAATTATATGGCTATGTAAAATCTGTGTATAATTTCGGCTCAGGGGATATATTAGAAATTTTAGTTATCAGCACAAAAAAACGCATTATGCTATCTTTCACTAAAGAGATATTTCCAAATATAAATATAAAGGGGAGGTATATAGTATTAAATATGCCAGAATTTATTGACTAATAAAGACTTTGATATTTATATAAAACTATTTATAATTGTAAGATCGAACTGAGAATGTAATTATGGCAGAGAGAGCTAACGATATCAGACCAAGTCAGGTGTTGGAACATAACGGCGGATTATTTTTGGTTGTAGGTATTATGCATACTCAACCTGGTAAAGGTGGTGCATACATACAAGCTGAAATGAAAAACATTAAAACCGGAGCAAAACACTATGAAAGATTTCGTTCTGATGCAACAATCAGAAGGGCAATTTTAGATGAAGAGAAATATGTTTACCTTTTCACTGAAGGAAACATTGTAAATCTTATGCATCCGGGTAATTACGAGCAAATCACTATAAATTTGGATTTATTGGGAGAAAAAAAGATTTATCTACAGGATGACATGAAAATTAAAGTTGTAGCTTATCAAGACAAAATAATTTCTGCGCATGTGCCTGATTATGTTACACTTGCTGTGAAAGAAACAGAGTCTGTTATTAAAGGACAAACTGCTACTGCTTCTTATAAGCCTGCAATTTTGGAAAACGGAATGCGCGTTAACGTGCCTCAGTTTATAAAAGAAGAGGATAAAATTGTAGTATATACTCCAGATGACAGCTATTATGAAAGAGTGAAAGAGTAAAAGGAAGAATGTCTCTCTCATCACCACGAATTAATGTGATGCTTGATTCTGTGCGTAATGCTTCCAAGCAGCTTATGCGCGATTTTAATGAATTGCAAATTTCTAATGTTAAATCAGCAGACTTTATTAATAAAACTTATTCAAAATCCAAGCAAGCCATATACGATTTCTTGCACGACTACAAACGAGACTATGGTTTTATTTTTGAAGATGATACTGATCAAGAAGTAAAAGATAACACTTATACCTGGTTTATTATGCCTATAGAGGGCAGGGAGAACTTTTCTAGTTGCATGGTTTATTTTGCAGTATCAGTCTGTCTCATTCATAAAAATAAAGTTGTGGCAGCTGTAATTGATGCTCCGGCTCTTAGAGAAACTTTTTGGGCAGAAGAAAAGAAAGGTGCTTTTCTTGAGGATTTTAGATCTCGTCATGTAAAAATGCGAGTGAAGGGCCGTGAAGGGGGTCTAATAGATGTAAGTGGTAATTTGTTAAATAAATTGCTGCCTGGCAATAGTAATGTACGCTCCATAGGTTCAACAATTTTAGGCTTTGCATACCTTGCGGCAGGAAGGCACAGTGGAATAATTTACTCTGGAATTAATCAATATAAGGCTTTACTTGGTAAGCTTTTCCTGCAAGAAAGCGGTGGAAGGTTAACAGAAAATAATGGGTTAATTATTACTGATGATATTGCAAACAGGCTACAGAAATAGACAACTTTTCGAAAACTTTTACAAGAGATTCTGTTAAATGCTCTATCATTTCATCTGTATGATAAGGTGTAGGGGTAATACGGAAACGCTCAGTTCCTCTTGGCACCGTTGGATAATTTATATGTTGAACGTATATTCTATGCTCATCAAATAATAATTTTGATGCTTTTTTGGATAACTCTGAGTCGCCAATTATTATTGGAATTATATGAGTTTCTGTTGGAATGAAGTTAATTCCTGCATTTCTCAGTGAGTTTTTTACTTTTTCAACGACTTGCTTTTGCTTTTCCCTTTCAATGTTGCTCGATTTTAGGTGCTCAACGCTTGCCTTTGCTGCCGCTGCTAAAACAGGCGACATAGCAGTGGTGAAAATAAATCCTGGAGCGGAACTTCTTATTACATCTACCAAGCTCTTTGAAGACGCTATATACCCACCCATCACTCCAAAAGCCTTCGATAGTGTACCTTGAATAACGGTTATTCTATCCATTAAGCCTTCTCTTTCTGCAATTCCGCCACCATGTGAACCATACATGCCAACTGCGTGCACCTCATCCAAATAGGTAATTGCATTATGTTGATCTGCAAGATCACATATCGCTTCAAGCGGCGCTATATCGCCATCCATTGAATATACGGATTCAAGCGCTATTATTTTTGGTGTCTTTTTGTCTATAGACTTGAGTAACTGCTCTAGATGATCAACATCATTGTGTTTAAATATATGTTTTGGTCTTTTTCCTGATTTTATGCCTTCTATCATCGAAGAATGGTTTTTCTCGTCTGAAAAAATTACTACGCCCGGAATAACAGACGATAAAGTGCTAAGTGTTGTCTGGTTAGCGAGGTAGCCACAAGCAAAAGTTAAAGCAGCCTCTTTTTTATGCAAACAAGCTAAGGATTTTTCAAGTTCGACAACCTCTTTTGTTGTACCAGATATATTTCTTGTTCCCCCAGCACCAACAGATGAATTTTGGATAGCGGCAATTACACTCTCATTTTGTGACATTCCCAAATAGTTATTACTGCACCAGACTATTATTTCCCTATTTCTTTCATAGTCCATAATGCGGGGAAGCCTACCTGGCAATGACGCAAAGTGCGTAAATTCACGGTAGCGCCCCTCATCTTTTATATCTTTTATTTTATTCAAGAATATTTCTTCGTAGTTTACCAAGTCCTTATTTACCGATAATCAACATAATTATAATAAATTATAAAATGGTAAACTACAACCTCAATTTACTGTTATACAGATGTAACAGTAGGTCCTTCCGGTACAAACCTTTCAACCTCATTGTTTTCAACTGAGCTTTTAGGCCTACAGCAATATATAACTGCAGCTGCAACCAGACAACAAGCTCCAACTGCTATCCCCACTGCTAACATTTCTAAGTAAACAAAGATAGCTATCGAAGCTACTGCAGCCACGACTAGTGTTGAAACAACTATAGTAGACAATGTGCTTTTTTTGGTATTCTGTGGAGAATCATTATCTTCTTCACTTGGATCATTATCATTTTCTATATCTTTCATGAGAGGCTTGTCATCACCCAGAGTTATAGTGGAAGCACTATTAGATTGACTTATCACCATACCTATAGACTGCACAGGTATACTACTATCATCCACCCCTTTGCTATTCTGCTCTAGATTACCGGCAGGTAGTTGATCATTACCATTCTTTGACACTACACCTACACTACTATCACCTGCACTTTGCAAATTAGTATTACCTTTTCCACTTGAATCATAAATCTGTACCATAGGTTGAGCTTCCAGCAAAAGTACACCATTTTGATTATTTGCAACTTCATCAGTATCTTCACTAATGGTTTCAACCAGACAACTCACATTCCCTGAAACCTGTGCATCAACATGAACAATATGCCTTCTATCCACAAAGGATAATACTGTGCTATTGTCCACATAGCCGCTGCTTTGTAAACTCACATCACTTTTTTCCACTTTATTGTTTTCAGTATCACTACTCACAGGAGTTACCTGATCACTTGTAGTAGTGCTAACATCTTGTACATCTTTATTGTTTTGATTATCAGACTGTCTACCATTACTTTTAACATTATTCACTTGTCCAGAGTTTTCGTTAGCTACTGAAGGCACTGGTTCTAGTATTGGTGCTGGTTTTGTATCTTGTTCATCAGTTTTAAACGTAGAATTCTTCTCACCATTTGTGCCATTATCTAAAGGATTATCATCATTCGAAGAACCTAGACCACCTGCTTGTTCTACATATCCAGCAGGTTGGGCAGGAGCTTGTTTCCTCTTACCACTATCAACTTCAGTGATCACCTTTGAGCCATCATTTTTACCAACATATAGTTCTCTAAATTGCACTCCTTTTTCTTGTTCATTTTTCTTTTTTTCTCTTCTAGGCCATTTTATGCTCTCTTTACGTTTTTTAGCACTATTTTTACCCATTTCACCCTCCTCAAAATTAATGAGCTCTTCTGTCGAGCCCTCTTTATTATTCATAATATTTTCTCCCTTGTCAACATTTTCTTGTGGCTGCTTACTGCCAGCACTTTCAAGTCCTGGATTTTCTGATAGAATGTCACTTGTTATAACTGGAATTTCTAATTGATCTGCAACGTTATTACTTTTTTTTCGTATTATAAAAGTTCCAGAAGTTTGGTCCATTTCATCCCACAAATCTTGACGTTCATGACAGGAATATTTTTGCACATCAATAGAAAATTGCAGAATATCTCTAATTTGCATTAAACTTAATATAAGATCAGTATTCTCTTGACGTTTATTGTCTTTTGGATCTTTAGTGTATTCATCATACGCTATGCAAGCAGTCTGAGCTAATCCATTTACAATACCTGGCAAGTAGTTGTAATTATATTCACGTAAAGCTTTAGATTGCAATAATTTGTTTTCCTTTTCCAGATCTTCTATGCGCTTTTCTATGCTAGATTTAAAAATCTTACACTCCTCTTGAAAAATTACGTTAATTGCACCCTCTTCTGTGTATAAGTAACATACTTCCCTGACTAAGAAGTAATCTTCTTGGCCTATTGAGTAGTGTGCTGCATTTTTCAGTATATTCTGTATGACCTGCCTAATCACTTGCTCATTATGTGATGCGTTTTGATGGATTTCTTTAGTGTAAAAAAGCACCTCGACTATAACGTCTGTGTTTGTGTATTCAACATTAGACAATGCAATGAGGATTGATTCGTGTATGTTATCAAATTCGTTATTTTTAAGTTTATGATCAAGATAATTAATAACATCATTGCTGCACTCAGCACATTCTTTGCATAGGTGCTCAATAAATGCAATATTGCCAGCATCCAATGCAGTTTTCAGAATTAAATCATAAATTTCTTTTCTGCCACGAGCTCCTATATTTTTCAGGATTTGTTGCCTTAGTATTGTAATAATTTTATCATCTGTAAATGCTTGTTCATATACATCGTAAATGGCACGATCTGCACTATTAGTGTATCGTTTGCACAGGTATTCAATGACAGATGTGTGTCCCTGGCTTATCGGAGTTTCTAACAAGGTAGCAAAGCTCTTTTTTAATAACTCTTCTGTTGAGGCTTTTTTAGTTAGCTCATTAATATGTCTTTCAAATGCATCTAGCACTATCATAATAAATTCTTCATTTTTGATTAGAGATGCTGTTTCAAGCACACCATACGAAGGATCAGGTTTACTTGTTTTTAACACCTGTCCAAAATCTCTTAAAACGTATTCGACAAAAACTGCATTTAATAATTCTTGCTCTTTTCTTAATGCTATAACTGAGAAAAAACCAATCTTATTAGGTTCGACAAGTTGTATAGTTTGATCTTTTAATCTTCCATAAATCCCATCAGTATCATGGAATCTTCCTATAAAAGCTTCAATATATTTTTGACCGCTAACAAGTAAAGGTAAGAGACCCAAATTTTCTTCAATACAAAGTACTTCCTGGTATTTTTCTGCAAGTTTGTTATTAGCTGCAATTGCTAATAGTACTAATTCTTTTACTGGATAATCATACTTGAAACCCTCTTGATCAAATTTATACTGTAATAGTACATTTGAATATATATGTTGGTGACCACTCCGATTTAAATCTAAGTTGAGTTGTTGCTCACAAAAACTCTTTAAATTTACATGATCCAGCGTAATAGACCTGCCCTCATAATCTTCAATATTTTGTACAACCTTGTCTAGTTTTTCACAATTATCTTCTTGTATAGCTTGATTTAGGATATTTATTATTTCAGCAAAAGTTAAACTTTCAGAAATGATATCAAATGAAACTTCATCTTTTAATTCTACGGTAAGCGACCTATCACAACCATCAGGAAAGTTTGCAAGTATTGCATTCTCTAAACTTAGATCTTCAGGGAGTGCATCACATGGATCAGCTGGTATCTCTTGACTTTTGCCATCTAAAACTTCAAACTCTCCTTCAGCCTCTGAACAATTACCTGAACCTTCAGAATGGCAATGCTCTTTAACTTCTTCTTGCCCTAAAACCTCGAATTCTTCTTCAGCACCTGAATCTCCAGAATCCGATTTTTTTAAAATTTTACTTGACTGACTCTGCTCCTGTGATACAAAGTCTCTAAAATCCGGACCAAACATGTTTTACCTCTTAGCTAGCGGCTAGGCTGGGCTAGGTATAGCATTAAATAGAAACCTTGCCAAGCAAATTATTCAGTCTCTTAGCAAACAGGCTTACATCATCCATCTCTTCACCTTCCACGATACAAGCTTGGTAAAATAATAAATGAATCATGTTCTCGAGTGTTAGGTTTTCACCATGTTCAGCATGGGATTTCATTATACTTTTTATTACAGGATGTTTAGTGTTTATTTCAAGCACCTTTGGCGTGCGGTAGTTTAGCTGCTTTTGTTCGCGCAAAAAACGCTCCATGCGAAGATCCATAGCACCTTCATCAACCGCTAGGCATACGGGACTATCAGTCAATTTTTTAGAAATTTTTACGCTTTTTACTGAATCTCCGAGCACTGTGGTAAAATATTGCAGTATAGTTTCCTCAGTTTTTTCTCCATTCGATTTATTTTCTTCATTTTTCTTATCTTCTTCTGAAAAGAATTTTTCCAAATCAACATCTGCGCGGGTTACAGACTTGATTTTCTGATCTTTGTATTCATGAATTACACTAGTCCAGAAATCATCAACTGGATCAACAAATAGGAGCACTTCTAGTCCTTTACTGACGAATCCCTCAAGTTGTGGACTGTTTTTCACTGAATCCAAGCTATTTCCGGTGAGATAATAGATATGCTCCTGCTCAGGCTTCATTCTGCTTATATAGTCATCAATGCTGACTAATTTCTCATCACCAGTGCTATGAAATCTGCAAATCGAGAGCAGTGCCTCTCTCTCATCAGTTGGCATAGCTTCACAAAGACCCTCTTTTAATACTGCACCAAAATTTGTCCAGAATTTTGTGTACTCTTCCAAATTCTCTTTTGCCTTTTTACCGAGCTCCGATATCACGCGCTTAGTGAGGGATTTCCTGATTTGCTCAACAACACGATTATTCTGCAGTGTTTCCCTGCTGATATTAAGAGGCAAGTCCGGTGAATCAACAATACCTTTCAGAAAACGTAAATACTGCGGTATGATCTGTACGTTATCTTCAGTGATAAATACTTTATTTACATATAACTTCACAGAGCAACGTCTATCTGGATGAAATAAATCAAAAGGTTTTATAGAAGGAACATAAAGCAAATTCGTATATTCTATTGCACCTTCATTTTTATTATGCAATATCATCCAAGGCTCCCCGCCAACATGAGCAACACTGCGGAAAAAATCGTTGTGCTCCTCTTGAGTAACGTCATTTTTTGGCTTAGCCCAAATTGCAGCCTTACTGTTTAACTTCTCACTTTTTCCTTCTTCGTCTATAAATTCAACAGGAAAATTTATGTGATCAGAGTAAGTAGTGACAATATTTTCAACACGAAATTTATCTAAAAACCCGTTTTCTTCAGGATGCATAATGAGTGTAATTTTAGTTCCACGAGAAATTTGATTATCTAGTTTACTTATCGAATACTCTCCATCTCCCTTGGATTGCCAGACCCAAGACTCCTCTTCTCCAGCTTTTCTTGATTCTACTATTACTTCTGATGCAACCATAAAGCTTGAGTAAAAACCAACACCAAACTTCCCAATCAGCTCCACAGCTTGGCTTGAATCCTTGCTATTCTTAATCGCATCTAAGAACTTTTGCGTACCAGAGCTTGCAATTGTACCAAGGTTGTCTATAAAATCCTGCCTGTTCATTCCGATGCCATTATCAGTGATATATAGCTCGTTCTTATCTTTATTGGAGCTGATAGTGATTTTTAATTCGTCACTCAAATCTAGCAAATTAGGGTTTAGTTGAGATTCATAGCGCAATTTATCACATGCATCCGATGCATTTGATATTAATTCACGCAGAAAAATGTCTTTATTGGTGTAAAGTGAATGAATCACTATATTCAGTACTTTCCCTACCTCAGCGTCAAATTTTAAATTTTCAGTTTCTTGTATGTTATGCATTTTGAGCTCCATTATTTGCCTACTACCCTGATAACTTAAGTATTGAATCATGATCTTTCAAGGTCACGTACACCAAAATTAATGTGGGTTTAGTTATTATGACACCCAATTTATGGGATCTCTTGCACAACAAATTTTTGGCAGCGCATTGGATGAAACGAAAAACTTACTTGACACCCTTCGCCAGCCCCCTTATCATGATAGTGAAGCTATTTGTTTATCTTCGCAATCTCTGCAGTGGATTAATGACAAAAAAACTTAATGTATTTGGCGTAAGTTATGCTTAATTTTTTGCACTATGTGCACCTCATGTCTTTATCAAATTTCTAGCTACACAAGCTGAAATACGCTATTTAAAACATCAAAAAACGCCGGCTTAAAAAATGGATAGTGAATAATTAGCTACCCTAGGGTTTCTTTGCCTTTTTTTCTGTTTAGTAAATTTCTTAACGTTTATAATTTAGATTAGTTGCAGCTTAAAAGCGGCTGAGTCACAGTTATTAAGCGTTTAGAATAAAAAAACGCCATACTTGAAAGTATAGCTCTTTTCATAGAAGTCCGGATGTGATAAGATAAGGATAGACGATGATAAGGAGGTTGAGTGCCAGCAGCATATAGTTATGACTTAAGGAAAAAAGCAATGGAAGCGCTAGAGGAGGGAGGAAGCAGAGAAACAGTGGCAGCAAGATTTAAAATTGGACAAACTACTTTATGGGAGTGGCAGCAAAGAAGAAAAGAAACAGGAGACTTTCAATCAAAAAAACTTGGAAATGGAGGTTACAATCACAAAATTACCGACTGCGATGCCTTTGCTAAATTTGCCAGAGAAAACGAAGGAAAGACTCCGTCGGAAATGGCTAAACTTTGGGGCAACGTTAGTATCCAAACGATCCACCGAGCTCTCAGAAAAATTGGATTTACGCGCAAAAAAAGACATATGGATACAAGGAAAGAAACGAAGAAAAACGTGCTGAATTCTTAAAAATTATAGCAACAAAAGAACCAGAAAACTTAGTTTATATAGATGAGTCTGGCATTGATAAC